>JAPMOR010076219.1:90198-113944 GCA_026543865.1 Argiope aurantia | reverse complement strand
GAAGGGCGTGTGGCCTTGGCGGATTTAACGTGCAACGTGCCCCCTTACACGACGGTTTTTCTGTGGATTCGGGTCTCGAACCTGAAACCCTAAGGCTCATGAGCCGAGACCTTACCATCAGGCCACCGCAGTCCCTTCTTGTTTTATTATGGGTTCACTTAGTATATAGATAGTATTCATGGTAAAGGCGCCATAAATGAAGTGGTGACTTTTCAGTTTGGAAATTAGCAGCGCTGCCAAAAGTACTTATGAAGAAATTGTAATTTCTTTAAAAGCTATTTCTTACGTAGCATTAGGACAATTATTAATTACAAGACCCCATTTGAAATTTGATTAGATGGTTTACATATACAATAAATTCAAACAATACGGTTTTCATGCTGTCAAAATTTCTATTTAAAATCACTTTTTTTAGAGGAAATATAACCATCAAACAATACCTGCGTGATCCATTTGAAATAAAAATTAATCTTTATTTCTAATGAATCAGCTGCTCGCCAAAGGTGATTAATATAAGATACAACAACAATAAAAATAATCTAATTTACTAAACCATCAATCTTAAATACTTTCATTCCTTATTCTCTGATTTTTGACAAAAAGTCTCATGACCAAATATTCAGAATCCCCAATTGTCATTAACCATTTTTAACTATTCTGCTTAGTACGAAATAACCTTATAAGGGATCAAGTCCAACTATTTGAGTGTTTTATTCACCAATCCATATCTTCTTCTTTCAATAACTTCTGTCAGTTCATCTTGCATTAAAAGTTCTCTTTTATTTCCCTTAACCCATCTCAGTCAATCACAATGATTGGCATCCGTGATTGGTAAAATAAGAGGCGTGCCATGGAGATTTCTTAGAATGAATTCGCATATTCGAAAGTTCTTTAAAAGGACATGGACAATGAAGTATTTTGGAAATAAAAATGAATATTGCTGTCTTTCGTTTATTTCGAGAATTCGAAAAAAAATTCTTGAGTCCATTTTCCTTCCAATATCCACATAAGCGAGCAAAATTGGAATAGCTTACAACAATTTATTGGATTTTTCTTTTCAGAAAAATAAATATTTCGTTTTATCAGATATTACAACAATTCATTTATGCAATATTAATTGCGAAAAAAGCAAACATTTTTTGTTTTGTTTAAAATAAGTTTTGAGGCATGATTTCATTCATTTGAACAAACTGTAAAATAAAATTAAAGTTATATGAAAACAATATGTGATCATATTTATTTCTTTTTCTAATCATTTTTGGTTAATAGCTGTGCCGTTTGAATTATTATATGCGAAAAATTTTCAGTAACATTTTTATACGCATTTTTTTATTTCATTCTGTTTAAATATTTATTTTTTATTTAATTCTTTAAAACGTTAATTTATTGTCTTTTTAATTCAAGAAAGTATTTTTAAATTTTAAATTTTTATACATGCGTTCCTCGCGCTTTGCACTTGCTGTGTTTATTATGCCAAGAACATATTTTCTATCTCTCTCTATATCAATTCTTTATATCTGTTATATGTTGCATAATTTTAATGACATCGCAGGCAATTTTTTTTGGTGAATCAATAAAAAATGTAGTCCAGTACAATAGGAAAGCAAAATATCAGGTTTAAAGAGAAAATGTATTATTTTTTTATATATCATTATATAAAAAAATGCGTAGCACTTAGAAAGGTGAAAAAACTCCATAATTGCTTAATTTCAAGGTTCAGCATATCTGTACTTACCACAAAATCAGAAATGTATAAACTTCAAACCATATTTAAAAAAGGAACCTAGGCAACATAAAAAAATAAGTCCAACTTTCATACTATGTTCTATTGACTGCTTGTGTTTTATGTTTAAATATTTGAAATATTATGATGCAATATAAATATATGCTACTTTAAAAATGTAATGAAAATCAAATTTTGGAAGTGAAGATAAAAAGCGAAGATAAGGGGGAAGAAAGATGAAACCGAGAAATTTCAACATTAGTTTACAAAGATATCTCTACAATGATATTTTTCAGTAACCTCTATAAGTTTATTCGTAATAAATGTATATAATTCTCTGAATAGAAGTTGCCTTGTTCGATTGAAGTTTCGCCTAAATATTTTGGCTATCGAAAATGGTAGAAAAGAAAACAATAATAAAAATATTTTTAGAGAGAAATAAAACAATTTTTACAGCAATGAAGAAACTGTTGCAAAAGGCACCTAAAATATTTTTATAAATTTACTAAGCTTAGAGGAAAAGATACAACAGCTTTTTAAATCAATGTCATAGTATATACTTGAATTTCCAGATGATATAAAAGTTATTTTTTAAGTAAAATATTTTATCCAGAAATAAAACGAAAAATCTTTGGCTCTCAATTTCATTTATTAGATTTTTTTAAAAAGTTCAGAAAGTAGCCGATCATCGTATAATTCTGTTTGTGCCCAATTTTATGTCTCGAATTTCAGTGGGTTGTTGTGTTCTGACTTATGGCACTTTACAAACCCGCTAACAGTCATCTGTCAGCGATTTAAGCCGAGTGAGCATCTTTTGTTTTTTCAGTAGCGCCAACTAGGGTCAAGAGTATGACTTAGTTACGTTATGCGTCACATTCGCTTGCGCAACCTCTTTTCAGAGGGACACACTCACACCTCAGAGATAGAACGCAGCAGAACAACAATACCCGAACTGGGACTCGAACACGGGACGCATGGATCACGGCGAAGATGCGCTACACTACCCCTGTGTCAGCATGCTGGTGAGTTCTTTTTCTACATGGCAGAAACGTACTTAAGAGTCATAAAATCTAGCTATTTATGTATTATTAGAGACTGTAATTTTTATCTTAGTTTTTCAATGCGACAGATTTTTTAGCCATAAATTAAAATCTACTCATTTCTTAAAATTCAATTAAAAATATGAGCATAAATCCAATTATAAATAACATAAAATTAATTATGCTACATGATCAAATTACTGGCAGAGATTTATTTAATCTATTGCGTTCGCAGAATTTAAATCTGAATAAAAAAATATTTTTCATACTTTTTTTTTCTGACTGAAGAATTAAAATTTCTCATAGCAATCAACTCAATGCTAACAATATCTTCCGCACGAAGGTGGACATCCAAATTTACTGCTGAGTGAACTTTAAAGTAACTCACTTTGAAAATAAGACACTTCAGTGCTCTAATTACATGAGCTGCCCTTCGAAATCTTCAAAAGTGGGATCTTCTTTGAAGTTAACTAAAGCAATCTGAGATTGCATTTTCAATTAATCATGAATCCATTGCTAATGCGTCGGGAGATGCCATGATTAAAAGCGTAATTAGCTTCCAGATGTGTCTGTTTCAGGAAAAGTTTTCGAATGATGCGGACAAAACTATAACTTTAATTTAAAAATGTGTTGCATTTTCTAGTCCTAGTGTTTAATTATAAGGTTCAGTTGAAAGTAGTTTTCTGAAAGTATTTCGCTGATTTTCTTACATTTCCACGATTATTTATGGCTTAATAATTGCATTATTAAGGGCTGGTTATGATAGAGGTAAAATATATTTCGAAAGAAGGTCTTCAGTCACGAAATTTTTATTTCTAAATAAGAATATGAAAAGCAATATTAACTAAAATACTTTAAATTGATTCCTAATTTTTAATGAGTTGCTATACATTTTAAATCATACGACTACTATTAAAGTGGTGTTTCTTAAAACAAATTATAAAATATTTATATTTTTTAAGTTTTGCATAAAATAGACTGAATAAATATCTATGGAACAAAAATATACCACTTATATTATTATGGTTATTTTTTTAATTGACGAAATATCTTTAATTTTGTTTAAAGGGACGGTGAACTTTAATAGACATTTTTGCGCATTATTCACTTTGGGTTATGAAATATTTTTATGTATATGTGTTAAAATATAATTGTATCAAACTTCTTAAAATAACTTTTTAAAAAGAAATGTATTATTTTTTTAAATCCAAAATTATATCATTTTTTTAAAAAATTCCAAATATTCCAGTCGATTTAATTTTTTTATTATTTTTTTCTATGTTCTTATTACCCAATATAAATTTATTTAGAATAAAAACATGTGTAATTTTCTATTTAAATGCCAATTTTTCAGAAACATTTTTATGCACACATGCTGTATTTTCATAGGAATTTTATTTTTTCTGAACTAAAATTGATTTTTAACTATCTAAACAAAAATCGCAATATAAAATACATGCCTTATTTTCTTTTAAAGTTTAACAGAAATCATCTTTCTTATCAGTTCTATTTAATTTCTTCAAAACTTCGAAACGTTTCATAGATATTTAAATCTAATACCCCTTTTTGAAAGTCATTAAAATGTAATTTTTTCCCTCTGGGTCCTTCAGATATTTATTTTATTAAAAAATACATTTTATAACACTGTTTTAGTTGAATATAAATATATATTTTCGTGATGAAACGATAAAAATAAAATTTCATATTTCCGTGCATTTTTGAGTATTCAAAGTTCACTATTCCCTTAAAAGGAGATAGGATTCTAGCATAGAAGTTCAATTAACAATTTGTTAAAAATCGTGCATATAACATAAAAAAATGCTATCTATGTCCTGATTTAAGAAGTAGGCTGCAAATACTGAGGTTAAGCTGTTAAATAACACGAAATTTTCAATTGTTTCTCTTTTTATAGAGAATGAAAGACTAGTTTTTTAAATTTAAGCAAAGATTGGTAAGATTTTAAGCAGAGTGCTTATATTGTAATTTAAGATCTGCAGCAAATAATTAAAAATTATTAGACTAAATAAAAATTGTGAATTATATTTTAATTTTTTTTCCTAAAAAGTCTGCAAAAAGTTAGAATTTGATAGAAGTACATTTAAGAATGTAAACAGCATTAGCATTTAAATTATGCATGTATAATACATACACAGGAGAGAATTATTCTGCTTTGTTTTTATTGCTTTTTTCGCTATCTATAGATAAAATATACTTTTTTGTATTCAAAGTAATAACATTGTATTTTTATGAAATGTATATACAAAACGTCCTCCAATAAAAGTCTAAAGGAACAAATATAATTTAAAAATTTAATACTCAGGAAAAAAGAATAGTAAATGATTTATCACAAATTCGAAATCAGTTATCCGATAAAGTCACTAATATAATTCTGTCATATATCATTCCACTTACTTTTAGAATTTAATTAATTTTATTATTAAATGATATTCAAACTCAACTCCGAAGTAGCATTTTCAGAAATTAGATCCCTGATTACTTATGCATGACTTGAACTTCAACCCGAAATTTAATTGATTGCCATGGATTAAATTAATTCATTTTACTCATCGGATGAAATGGATGACTCGTCTGCATATAAATAGATACCGAACGGCATCTAATCAGAAATGAGTCTGATTCATCCTCTAGAATGTAAAAGATAGATAGGTGGACTTCCTGCAGTTTGGAATGTAGCGAAGATATTAATCAAAGGATTGCAATGGAATTTAATAAAGCTGGAATGAATTTACCAATTAAGATGGAATTGCTCTGTTGAAGTTGACTTGTTCTTCAAGAAATTTTTTAATGGATATGGAAGGCCCATGCATTGCTCTTTCCCATTTAATTCTCTTCCGGTATTGAAAATTTGTATTTCAGTAAATCATGTTGCCATTTTACATATTTTCGTGTTCATAAAGATATAATTGTGTCGTGAGTTTTCATCTAATTTTTAATGTGTTTTAATTTGGAACAGCTATTTCTTTACGAAGACTAAATTCTGTTAAAATATAAAATATCTTAGGAACTTAGTTAGTTATACATATATAAAGTTTGTGTCCTTTAGATATGTCATAGATCCTGTACATCCCTCCATTTTTCAGAAAAATTTCAAAAATACTACAATTTTATTCTATTTTTTCTCAGTAAGAGAAAACATTACGGATTTCCAACCCCCAAATCCTGCACTGTTTCCCATTTTTCCTTTCATGTGCAGTGTCCTCAGACACGTTTTCAGTAGTTTCCTACTCCCTATCTCTCTCTATTTTTGAGAAAAATGGAAAATTTTATTACTTCACTGTTCACATTCTGTGGGAAAGTTTTGAAAAGGTGCCCCAACTATGACCGTTGCATAAATTTTGTTTTTATATAAATTCTTATGATATCACATTCATTCTATCAGAGAAATCGAACGAGAGAAACAGAAAAAAACCTACTGTTTTATATATTCTCTATTGGATAAGAACTCCAAAGAATCCCCAAGCTGCAATCACTACCCCAATTTCTCAGTTTAATTTTGTATGAAAGCTCTGAAGGTTTTAGAAAATCATCAAAAATGAGTGTGTGTGTGTTTTTTTTCATTTCTATTCTTAAAAGATATTTCATAATAATATTACAGTCCTCAGTCTCAGAAAATGAACTAATCTTGTCAATTTCTGTGCATATATAACGAATCCGAATAGTCTAATTTCATTTTCGAAGAGTAATGTGAATTAATGCTTTCCTTCCATGTTATGAAAATAATGTTATCAAATTTGATTCTTATTACTAAACTAATGCTATTAATGCTTACCTGAATAGTTGTTAATTGAAGAAACTCAACACTAAACTCAATGACACGACAGCCCATGTGGGCCTAGGCTTATAGGGCCCATATCTGCTTTCTTGACCCAGGGCGGCAAGGCATATGTCCGGTTAGATGGTCAAGCCTAACAAAACCCCCAGTGTTTGGTCCTCAAGCATGCTTGGTCCTCATTTTATTAACCCATTGAAGAGATGAAAGGCTGAGTCGACCTTGCCCAGCCCGAAGATCGAACCTGGGACCTGTGCGTTGGAAGTTCCACTACACCACCGGGTTTCAGTTAACTGAATGCGACAAGTTAATTTTAATTGAATTTTTATTCATATGATTTGCATCATATAGCATTTAATTTTAAAATGATTGATCTGCATTAGTCATTGCCAATTCACTGATCTTCAATATAATACCATAAATATTCTGTAATATGTATGTTAGTGAATTACAAAATTCCTTTCTGAATAACAAAAATCAATCAAACTAGAGATAAAAAGAATTAAATAGCGATTCGTTGAAGATAACTTTATGAGGAAGTTAAGCTTCAATAAATAGATAAATAGAAAATTCGTACATATTAATTTAAAATTAATGCATTTTTAGAAATGAAATGTTAATTCCTATTAGAGAATTAATATAGCACCTAATGCTTTTATGATATTTGATTTGACCTTTACGTTTCAGATGAAAAGTAAGTTTACGGCATAATTAGCGCAATAATTAAAGTTATTTAAAATATATCTGTCTGCATTGTATTTATAAGTTAATTGGGGCTTCTTGTTTCATTAAAAGTATTGCAGAAAAAATATTATGCTAATTAAAATTGCTTTGATTTCCCTTGAAAATTGGATGAGTCATTTGATATTTCATTTACATTTTCATTTTTTCACTTGCATTCCATTCCATTTTATGATCATTTAAGTTGAATAATGTTAATACAGCTTGAAAGCGCCTTACCGGCTTAACATCCATTAAGCCACACAATTACAGATTTTCACCTTGATATTTACTTTCAATTACTTAAATTAATTTTGAATTAAATTCTCAAACATTGATATCAAGAAATTATGTTAATTTAAGTAAGCTTCTAGCATTAATTAAATTAAACATTGGCTTTTATGTCTTAATTCGAAGTAGTCATTTGTGAATTAATTTTATCTTTGAGACCAATGTTTGTTTAGATCATTAAAAAAAGAAATGAATATTTCATAAAATACTGAGCAATAAATGGAAAATCACTTCTACGATATGGAAATTGTGGCCATTGATTTTTAATTAGCAAATGCTAACTGTCATTTTTGCATACGCTATTCGACCGGAAGTGCTTCCGGTTATATCCCGCGGTGGTGATCAATTTTCTTTAATGAGAGAAAAAAAGGTTATTTTTAGCTTCGTTTGTTTTGAACTAAATATTCAGTGGAAGTAACTCTGTGTAAGTTTTTATGAATAGAAAATTTATAGTGGAGCTTTCTTGATATCGTCTGAAATCCTAGGGTGGTATACTATAGGCGATCATTCTTGCATACTTAATGATTGCATATTTTATATCAACCAAAAACTGCATTTTATATACACCAAAAACTTTTAAATGGATTGAGGTGTGTACATCTTCTTTAACATTTCTAATTATTTAAAATATAAAGATAGCAAACATATAATGCATTTTTATTTGAATCAAATATAATACTACAAAACTATAGCATACGTGGGCATTGTTTTGACAGATAACTGTTTTTACAATCATTTCTTTCTTTTTTTTTATAATTTTCTCTCCCTCTACACTCATATGTTTTCCTTCCCCCATCTCTTCAAAATAATGGTCATAATATTGCACTGCAAAGCAGTAATTGATCGCTGTAGACGGCTGGCATAACAACTAATGCGTTTGCACACGCATTCACAATTAATTTGTCAATCGGCTGCATCACCATTGGTGGCTTAAATCTCAATTGTGTGAATAAATTTTGGAACAGCATACCATATAGAAGATATATAATATGCTTTATGAAATAGAAGTGTCTTTTTTTTTTTGTATTACTTTTATGAAACGCAATTCCGTTAACCTTTTTAAGTAAAAAAGCAGATGAAGGAGGAAAAAGGGAAATTACAGTTTAGAGGCTGTTGTAGAAATTCCTTTTTTAAAATTTACTTTCGTTTGGGATAAACTATATCCATTCAAGGTAATTGACAAAATTCAAAAATGAAATATTTAAAAAAATAATATATAAGTTATCTTTATAGTACCAAATAACTGAAATAGCTTTAAAAATTCACAATTGAAAGATATTTTTAAAGTTAAATACCCTCTCATTATGAGTGATTCGCAAAATGAACGAAACGAAATTTTTAAAAAAATGGCTCCCTTAACGAGCGATATTTCGCAAAATAAGTAATGAGGAGATATTTTAACGACGTATTCAGAATTTTGCTTTGATCTTGGCATTAGTCTGTGTTTAACTTTTCTGTTGATGGGATTTTTAAAATTAACAGTCTAATTGTAAAATATATAGTTAGTTAAAGTATCAAAAGAAAAGACCGCGAGACATTTCGGCAAGCATCATGGTTTCATATTGCTATATAAGGGAGAAATATTTCAATAATACTCGAGCACAAATGCAAGGATATTATTATTTGCATTCTGTGTCACAGCAAGAAATTGTGAAGGAATTTTCATCAGGATAGGAGGAAAGAACTGCCTCAGTCTAATAGCCGACTTACAGATGAAATAAGGAAAAAGGTTTGAAGTAATGGAAACTGCTGGTTGGCTAGTTGAGAAGAATTCCTCTAATAAGGAAGAAACTATGCGCACTACAGAATTTATTATTGTAAATTTGTGTGGGTATTTTTTGAAGTGGAAAGCTTTAACTTATTAAACATGGATTCTATAGGTAAAAAATGTTATTAGCGAATGCTTAATAAAACGAGTAATATTAGGCAGTGAATTATGGCATTAAGCGAGATATTAGCAAATAACTTTTGAAGAAAAAATTGCTTGATTAGCAAAATTTTCAGTTATTAAAAAAGGGTATAGTTCCAAAATAATTAAAATATTTTTCAATTCAGATATGTATTTCTCATGTTCTCTGGAATATAGCAGACTACACCATAGCAATTATTATTTTTCATGGCTAAAATTTTACTGAACTGATTTCGAAGTATCATTTTGTTCATTTTAATCCTAGTGAAATAAACAGCGAGTGGGTGGGTAGAGAACAATTATAAATGTTTTAACTCCTATTTTCAAAGAATTGGATGGTAATAATAAGATGCATTTCAGACTTCTGCTTTAAAATGTCATTATTTCTGTATTATTTTTAGATTGTACGCTTTTAGGTCTAATGTATGATTAAAAACCTCTGTATTTTTTTCTTCGTCTTTATTTCTACTTATAATAAAGAGTAATAATAATTTCTGCTAATAATATGAGTGTATGCATTGGCAACTTTTTACAACCTCGATCATTTGATTTAGAGCTACCAACTATGACGCATTTATATTTAGAAGGGCGGTCATGGGCCTCCCGAAGCTTAGGTTTTGAAAAAATGTAATTAGAATTTTAATCAATTAATAATTAAAAGAAATTTTAGCTTTTATCTATGATAAATTCTGGTAATATAAAAGCATGAAAATAATTTTTACATCTTCTCAGATGTCAAAAAATTATTATCTCTCCAATAATTTTAATTTTTTTTTTAATTAAGTTTTTTTACAATAATATATGTCATTATTGAAGTGAAACACAAATCGTTCTCAATGTTGGTACTAATTTCTAACTTGGTGGTGTAATTGTTTCGCTGTTGATGATAAAGATATGAAGATTCGATTTATTTTTCAATCTATTTTTAGTAGGATTGACTGAAGAATTTAATGTATGGGGTGTGATGCTCTTATAAAATACTTCAATACTTTTTGCATTAAAATCAGCCAATCGTAAACATGTTTTAAATAGTGTCAGTTTTTAAACACTATTGTTCTTTTATTTTTGGCAAAATTTGTTATATAAATATACAGAAAAAAATCTATGTAAATAAAAACATAATGATGTATGGCTTTTAAAATTCTGTAAAAAAAGTATAAAATTTAGAAGTTTATAACTAATTTCCTGCGGAAGCCATTCACGCCATTTTGTGCAAAATATTAATTGAATCATTAACTCCTGTGTACCACCTGGTCTCCACGAGCAGCTATTCTTATGAATTAAAAATAAAGATTGCTTCATATTTAAAATTTTGGGTTTTACTTTTAGACCAGGAAATAAAATTCATTTTCTTTTCATTTAAAAGCTCCTTTCCAGACTAGTCGAATACCTAAAGAAAATGAATTTTTTATTACCAAGGCCGATGAATCGATAGAAGCTATAAAATGTATACAAACTAGAGTCCCCTTACCGGGAAAGAAAGAGAAAAAAAACTCTATTGTGCTTTACTGCAAAATGTTGACACTCATCTTGTTCTTTCTGAAATCTTATTAAAAAAAAGTACCGAAAGGTTTTTTTAAAAATCCACAATAAAAAATGAAATAAGACGATGATGGCAACAACTATGGAGAAATTCCATTCTTGGGAAAAATGCAATTGGTTTGTTGGGTTTTCTAAAAGCTTAGGTTTTAGATTTTCACGAGATGAAATAAAAATAAATAGATTGCTCTATTTTTAGCTATGTGAAAGGGTATTTATAGAATCCTTTTCTTCATATGTATTAACATTTATGTTTTGTATTACGAAAAATTAATTTAAATAAAAGTAATTTAAACCATTTGTAAGCATGTTTGAATTATCGTGTTTTCACAAACACACGTAATACCATAAAAATGTTCAGAGCGCAGACGTTGTCTGAAAATTGGAGATTTGTTAAAATCTCAAGTTGGAATTTTTTGATAATTACTTTACTTGTTCTTTGTAAACTTCCTATTATGCAAAAACGGTCAATTGTTTTTATGTAGCTCATTTCTGTTCAAGGGACCATGAAGTTGACTATGCTGAGCCGAAGGTAATATTAATAATAAAAAAACTATCAGTAATTGCAATTAAAGCATGAGAATGGTTTGCAAAATCGCTTTGATGTTCGAGTGACAAAGAAAATGCACATACAAAAGTGAATGTCCCACATTATGGACCTCACAGAAAATTTTTTACAATTAAGCATTAGGATCAAATGGCTACTAGCAACATGACCATTGCATTCACTTTTCCATCGTTAAATATTTCTTTGGCAATTTTTAGTTCATTTCTCTCTCTTTTGCAAGATTCAAAGCACTACGTTTTGCATATCCTACATATAAAATTGTTTTCGTTTCCTCCATTAATTTCAATTGAAGATGCCCCCAAACGAGGAACGTTCTTCTATAGCTATCCTGTATTTTAAGAATTCGAAGAATATGAACTGAACGGATATTCAAAAAAAAAAAAAAACTTAACAAACAAAACCTTTTAACACAGAACTTTGCAATAGTCATCCGTCATTTATTTTTGTTTATATGAAAGTAATAGATTTAGGTAGTAACCTCTTTATAAATTTCAAATGTAATAAAATTCATTTCCTTGAAACTCAGAGCAAAAAATATCGGCTTTCATAGATTCGAAAACAGCGAGAAATGAAACTCATGAAACTTTCTTACATACTCGACAATAAATACCTTATTCAAGAGAACATGCATAAGATCTTTATTTGAGACATGTATAAGCATCGAATGTCAGGTAAGGCATCTGGAAATAATAGTTACGACTAATAAATACTTGGCCTGAAATTAGTATTTTTATTAATATATCAAACGAATATATATTTCCTGCTACTTTTTATCCAAAGAATGTAATCGAAATTTGAAATGGCGCTTCTCTTTAAGTTAATATCTAATATACCTAATTTCATTGATTTCAATCATCGTGTTTAGGGATTATTGTGTTGACAGATTTTATTAAATTTTGATAGGATTCCACATTTTAGATTCTAAATCTGTGTTCTGAACGTTATCTATCTGTCTTTTCATGTTTTGTCTTTATAGAGCTCATATTCAAAGTGACAGCAAGGTAGGTATATTTTTTTTAAAACAGATCTCGTTCAAAATTTGTTAAAAGTCTACATTTTTGTTATTGGGTTCATATATCAAATTTCGCTCATCTAGCTTAAAATCTTTTTGAATTATCATGCTGAGAAACACGCATAATACATAATGCCAAAAATGTTTTTTTCGAACTCGGGAGATCTGAAACTTGGAGACTCATCAAAATTTGAAGTTGCAAATTTTTTACTATTATAATATTTTCTCTGTACTTCGTGTTCAAAAAAGGGATAACTTGGTATCAAAACTTGTTTCATTACAATCTTGTACATATTCCTTTCTGTTTTTCTGAGTAAATTATCTCAAGTCAGAAATCCGTCATTAGTCTCATTTATTTCCAAGGGGAGCCAAGAAAAGAAAAGATTGTTTGTTGAAGACCGATAACTCCATCAACAAAATGAGGTTAAAAAAAGGAAAGATTCCGGTACAGTGCCGGAAGGTGTCTTCCGACAATCCTATCCATCACACGTTCGCGGCTGTGGGAGGAAAAATAAAATGCTGAAGCTTAGGCGTCAGATCCAACCTCATGCACCAGTGCTCGGCTGACCCATGACCCATCTCGAGCCGCAAACAAGAGCAGCTGAGGGTGATGGGCAATCGATGCTCGGACCGGTAATCACTTGGACATTCCTCTTTCGTGTCCCACGTCTGGGACACCCCCTCCGCCCACAGCAAGCAGTTTCCCGCCGCCTCTAAAAATGTTCTGGAATTCTTTGTAAAGGTTTCGATTTCAACGCCCACGGGAAACGAAGTAGATCATTTTTATATGCATTCGTTGGCTTCAGTTAATCAGCGGTGTGGTTAATTGGTGCATTGGTTTATTATGAGAAAGAGATGAAAATGAGATTTTTGGGTAAATTGGTGAGGAAGGGAATTTTTCTGAGTAAATATTTGCATGGTATTTAATGTAAGTGAGAATTGTTATCTTTTTCATTTAAGGGTAAGTAATTTTATTTGCTTGATAAGAATTTGGTTTGGTAAGTATTTATTTGGCTGATTTTAATGGTCCGTATAATGGTAATACACATAACGGTGTATATATTTCAAGGATTTTGTATGTGCTTTCATTTAGTTTAACCGATGAATAGATTCCATTGTTTCAACCGATTTTTTTCGTTTGTTCAGTTTATTTCCTCCAGTTCACTGTCTTCAATTCAGCTCATAATCAAGTAAATGAATTAACTTACGAATTAGCTACTGTTCAGTGTTTAACAATCGTGCCCTGAAACTAATTTATATTTGCACCGAATAGAAATAAATATTTACAATTATCTGAGATGCATATCAAACATTTAACGATGATACAGATAATCATGCATATGGAGGAACTCGTACTGAACACTATAACTGAATTAATTTGAATGTTCAATTGTGGTTTTTGAATTTATTTTACAAGATCCGATTGATAACTCAAACTAAATTTTTAATGAAAGATTAATTTTATTACTTAACAAACAGATTTGTGCATTTACAAGTTTGTTGATTTACCCTTCTGTCAGTTTGAAATTAATGATTTGCAGTTTTAAAATACTTATATTTTAACTGAAGTCTTTTTTAATATGTTGGTTTGTACAACCATGGATGATGCATAAGACGAATAATCAGAGATTAATGTTTTCCTTTTATTGAATCCTATGTCTTGTGTTCTGAACAACAGTTGTTTTAATCAGTAAGAACCTGAAATTGCTATTCAAATTTTTTTTCATACTTAGCCCATTAAGTGCTAGGAGATTCATTCAAATCAGCATTTTGAATAATTTTAACTGTGATGAAAATATTAATAAGATTCTCAGTTAACATATATGTACCCTTTAATTAGTAGACACAATATAATGTAGCCTTTACATAGATAATCAAATTAATTAAAACATTAAAAAGCATTAAATAAAATAATTGAGTTATAGAGTATTCTTAAATAAATTCGGATATTGTTTAAACATTATTAAGACAGAAGTCCTTCGTGGAAATACATTTGCAATCTAAAGAAAGGAATCAGTGGATATTGTTTGTAATTAAAATTTTACCCAAAATTTGTAATTAGCATGCAACTCCTCTAACCGCACTATTATCATTTCGTTCATTGTTAGGTCAATATTATCTAAGCAGGTCTTATTTCCATTTCTAAAGAGCGTAATCTATTTAGTTAAAATGTATGTTTATGCATATATTTTAAGAAGAAACAAGAAACTTATCAATATATACCAAACAATTGAATTTCGGATATTTTTCATTGAAAAGATAAATTCCTCCATGCTTTGTTTATCATAACAATGAAAGAAACATTTAAAATGCTTGTAAATTTACAGTTGTAACAACCTTAGCTAAGTGATATACAAAATATGTAGTTCTTTAGTATCTAATATATATATTCTATAAATTCCATGGCATTGATCTCAATTTATTTCATTTTTTATACAGAAATAGTTATTATTCTACACTTTTCTAAGTATTATAAAATATTACTTGGTACATATGTGCTTATGTATATATAAAATAATATGAAATATATCATTTATATGACCCTCCTTTCCAAACTACAAAAAAGAATGAAAAAAAAATGATGATGAAAAGGTTCCTTATCTTTGAAAAGATGTGTTGGAATAAATTTTGTTTACATAAAATTTTATTTTTACTCATTTTAAAATTAATTTTCACAGTAAATTGCTTTTATGAGAATTCATATTTTGTAATCTGAATTTCTGCATTTTTATTTGCTACTTCCTTTATATTTTTTAAAAAAATTATTTTATCTCAATAAATAAATAGTTCGAAAACGACAGACGAAATGTGGATCGTTGGGATTATCTTCAAAACATTTATTCAAAAACTGCGGAAATAAAATAAATAACTTATCAATGATTTTACCATTTCAAATTATAGATTTTTTTAATAAAATCAATAATTTCTTGGAATAAAGTTAAATTCTCTATTTTTTTCTAACTTTTAAAGCAAATCTTTTTATTCAGGCATCAAAATTTCTTAATAACCTAGGTATTCAAGTAAATTGATTTTAAAAACTTTATTTGTAAAGCATTTAAATGAAGGTCAATCACAGTTTTAAAGCTTTTTACTAATTTAAATATAATTGTGAAATTTCTTTCAAATATTTACAGCCCTGATGTGATTGTAATTTCCGATAAATTAGGTTTAATAAAGTTGCTGGCTTTACTTTTAATTTTTAAAAAAACAAAATATTTAAAAACACTTTTCTCTTGGGTTTCAAATATTACAAATAGTTGAAATGTGTCTGCTTACAATGTAAAATTGATATTGGAAATTTAATCTCTTCCGTTTCTATAGTTTCTATAGTCATTGTCTTCTCAAGTTCTAAAAAGGTGACAACATTCTTTTTCTCATTATCATGTGTTCCTTTTGTTCCACAAGCAAATGTGTCAGCTTTTATTAGGATTTCAACAGCATCCGTGCATCGAGAAGTCGAAAATAATTTTTAAAAAACTGATGCACAGTTCAAATTGTGTAATGAAAAAAAAAGTATCTAATAAAATGACGGGAAAGACAGCTTCTTATGAATTTTTTAGCAGATATTCTTTTGAGAAAAAAGTTCCTAAAAAGGCCTCATTTTATTTTATTTTTTTATTTATTTTATCTCATTCGTCAATAAACGTAAGATACGGAGAGAGTTTAGAGTAAGGAACAAATAACAAAATTAATCTATCTTGTTAAAAGCGTTTTTGGGTTTTCTTGTTCATTTTGGATCTTAAACGAGGACATTCTTCAAAAACACAAATTCGAATTTTTGGATGATTACAGTATTTTCTTTTTGTATCTTTTATTTCCCAGAAAGTAAAAATGTATTAATGAATGCAGACATCAGTTATTTGATAAATAGACAATTTTATTTATTCAAATAAAATCGGCACTGCAACTACCGAATCACGTGATTCAATTTCAGAAAATGTAGCAATTCAATTTCAATTTCTTATGATAAATAATAATAATAATAATAGTAGTAATAAATAATAATAATAAATAAATAAATAATAACCATAGCAAAATTCAATTTTAAGTAATATATAATTCATTGGCTGCTCTCAGTTGTTAAAACAGAAGTTTAAAGGAATATTATTTACAGTTCTCAAATTTAATATTCACCGAAAATTATGAGGAAATGAGTGTCCGATGTATCTCTGTCTTATTAGACAGTTTCGCCCAAATTAATTCTGAAGATTTAACACTCAACAACCAGATCTGAGTTAGAATATTTTGGATTCATCTTTATGTATCTCAATGTCTTTTGATTATATCGCGTACGATTGACTTATTATAATTTATATGTATTTAAAATACTCTAATAAAAATTAAAAGTAAATAACAACAAATAAAGGAAAGCAAAATTGATATATTTATTTTGACAATTTTATACACAATGTTATTTTTTACTAAGTAATGTGCAGAAAGAATACGGAAAACATGAACATTATCTTTTGATTGTATGAAGCAAAATTGTCTTATTATAACGTGCATGTATTTAAAATACTCTAATAAAAAATAAAAATAATAAATAAAAGCAAAAACAAATAAATAAAAGCAACTTTTCTAAAATATTTTTAATGCGCAGGGAATTTTAAACAACCCCTTATAGTCTTTTGCACCATGAAAATATAAATCAGCAGCCAAAAAAAATATTTTTAGAATTCTTTGTTTTTCAAATTGATTAGAAACTTTTAGATATCCAAATAATTATTAGCAATATAATATTTATTAAGCTATAATTTTAGTAATAAGTAATTTAATTTTAAATGGATAATCCACATATTTTATTTATTTCAGTATATATGTACATATTTGGGTTGTTTAATTCTTTTTGACAACAAATGTGTCTGAATCATTTTGATAAAAACTCTTTAGTTTCTAAAATTTTAATAAGATGGAACTGACAAGAAAGCATATGATAAAACTTCCGTAAATAACCACGATCTTTTTAATAATAAAATTTAATCATTTTCTCTTGTTATATTATGTTTTATTTACATTAGTTCATTTCAAAAAATGAACTTTCTCATGCTTGGGAACTATTTACGCTTGGGATTAAACACTTCCACGTCCTCTCCGCTGCATTAGCTTCAACCCGACTAGATTCTAATTATTTCCCAAACTTTCGATCAAACTTTAATTCTCTTGAATGAACCCGTTAAGGATTGCAATCCGACTAATTGTTTCACTGGCTAAATGATTCTTGAAGGTTTTTTTTTTATATATATAACCAGTGAATGATTAAAGTCAAAACATCCACCATCAACTCTTTAACTGCTTGTCTCCAACAGACACACATGCTCAATTTGCTGCCGTGGACCGATTAGCTGCTGCTTCCATTTTTAATCTTACGGTTAAAAGACCCGAACGGGGAGATAAGGAAGCCCAATGATTTGACGAGCTGGCTGTGGCCCAGAAATTTTCAGAAAATGTTTAGATCGAAGGTCTTCAAAGGATTCCTGTTTTCCGATAAAAAGAT
This sequence comes from Argiope aurantia, assembly GCA_026543865.1. NCBI lineage: Eukaryota > Metazoa > Arthropoda > Arachnida > Araneae > Araneidae > Argiope > Argiope aurantia. Next base: position 95,858 of record JAPMOR010076219.1, on the reverse strand, counting down.
CTCAGGATTGGTTTCCAATTCATTCCTCCACGGAGATAATAAGCGGATGTTCATTTTAAATTGCTTCTCTCTCCAACATGCGATACCGTCTGGAGGTGGACAAATGCCTTCAGCGATCGATGCCGAATAGGGAGAGAATTTGCCCAGGAAACTCTTTGGTTTCCTGTGTTCTCATTATTATCTGGATTTGGCTGCCTAATTAATGCTTTTCAAAAGAAACTATCTCTACACTTTCCGAATTTCGAATGGGGTGTTACAATGTCTTTAAGAGGAATTGATATTAGCTTTGAAATGTGACGATTGAAAATTTCGACGTAACTCGCTGCTTAACAATGTGGATGATGTTTTTTGAAGTTTAAAGGTTCCCATGTTCGTATTATTGTCTTGAATTTTGATTCAATTAAAGAGTTTCGAATATAGTGGGACTTAGTATATTCCAAAGTGACAGAATCATTGTAACATTTCTTTAAATATATGAAAGCCTCTAATTAAAAGAAAATTGCTTAAAACTCAATGTATTAAAGGGAAACTGCTGTTTTAAAGTGAAAACGTGAGTAAAGATTTATTTTTAGTATCTAATTTCCTGCTTTTAACGACCAACTGTTTACCCATTTTATTAATGGTATTAATTTATTAATTTTAAACCAGTTATCAAATTCCTAAAAAAATTGTGAATGGTAGGTAATTTTTAAAATATTACAAGTTTGTACTCGTTCCATTACGAAGTATTTGTTTATTAGAATCTTCCCTTTTTCCAACTTGTGAAAATAAAACTAACATTAGGGGAATCTTATCTCATTTACGTTGCTAGTTACGAAAAGTTGTGTTGGAATTAAAGAGGAAATTGTGGATACATTGTCGCCATGTTCTACCTAATCTCGGAGACTCGCATTCCAGGATTAGTCGTAAGCCATATTTTTCCTGAAAAGACAATCTAATTAGGGATAGTAAGCTTTGAAAATGATTACATATATCACTAGTATTTCTTTCAACTAGGTATTATGTAATTCGTAATTATAAATGGGATTACAAATTTCAATTTTGAGGAAAGGAAATTTTTTCGTCACGTATTTTCTTTGGATAGAGGTAATAAAAATATTAATTATTTTCTTTATGTCTATTTTAAAATAAATCAGTTCAATGGAATCAAGCAATATTTATGCTCTAAGGTATATAAATATTTTTTTGTTTTAATTATTCTCACCTATTAAATATTTAATTCATATTTATTAAGTACTTCATGAAAAATTGAAAAAAAATCAAACTTTCTGCTAATTGATATAACAAAAATAGGATAGAAATTATATTAATTATTTAATTTTAATTATGCTCTGAGAATACTGAAATATTGCGATCAAGAATGTAAATATATAAAATTTCAGAGATTTATCACTAACTCATCAACGAATGAGTAAAAGATCGATTGTAAAATTCCATCTTTACAAACTTGAAACAAACGTACTAAATAAAACGCTTAAAAGTCTTGCTAAAATTTATGATGTAAAAAAAAATCTCTCTTCTTTAATAACTAAATAATTCATCCTATCATTCCTCGTCCATTTTTAAACAATCATCATTCCATAAATCTCACGAGATGAAAAGTATAAAATAATTCTTTCTTCTAAAGTTTTAGTTTCAATAATTCAAGTAGAAATATGAACGCTATTGGAATTGCCTCATCAAATTTTGAATTCTTTTTTTGAAAATTCAAAGGAAGATCTTAAAAATTTAAGAAATTATAGCACGAATAACGATTATAATTTAACCATTATTCATACTAAAACGAATCTTGATTGATTTAAGTTATTTAAGTTATATTTCAGATTATATTAATACTAATTATGATCAATCTATAAAAATATCATCTACAAAATTTAATTAGTTATATCTTAAACATCGTTTGGTGGGTATGTGAAGGTTATTTTGATTGAGCCTTGTAAGGACCAGGACATTTGACATCTGCGGTATGACTATATTTTTTAAGTTACAAACCAACATTCTATGATAAATTTCAAAGCTTTAAAGCCACCAATGCTTTTAATTTCTTGAGAAATTAGATCTCGAACTTTCGATTTTGTCAAAGTATCGCCTTCTACTCGCTGAGAATTTTATCGTTTTCTTCAGTGGTCTTTATACAAATATTGCTAGTAGTGCATTCCTGTTTCTAAAAATTGGAGATTTTTGTTTTTAACAGAATTTCCAAGGGAAGTACTGATTTTTGAAAGCGATTAAATATTCAAATATCATGAATTCTTAACGAAAACTCGTATTAAAATCATGGTTAAAGTTTTCTTTTCCGAAATGGCATTAGAAGATTTTAAATGCATTAAAAATGAAGAATTTTACCTTCCGAATTGCTGGAATGTATTGGGAGGTTCTAATAAGCATTTGAAAGTAGCTGTACTGATTCAGTTCATGCAGAAATAGTTCAAGTTCAATGTTTGTCTAATGCGAAAGGCCTTAAATGAGTTTCAGTTCTATCTTCTTTTACATTTTCCAAAAAACATCAACGCAAAATGTTGCAAATAAAAAATGTAGAAGCATTATACATTGAACTGTATTTTAAATAAATTATATATAAGACAATAGTAATAAAAACCAAATTAATAGGAAAAATTAGTTTCAAAATTAAACCAAATAAAATAAGAATCCTGCCTGAAGACTTTCTCAAGGGTCACCCTCAAGCAGGAATTGAAAAAGTTTCGTTTCGTTTCCAAAATAATTTTAGTTTTAGAATGTTTCAATAATAGGTTTTAATTACCTAAAGCTTATATTTTTGGTTACTGATATTATTCTGTGGTGCACCTCTTAATTTCGAAACGTGATCCGATGAAGAGGAACTTTTATGCTGGAACCCAAGTCCCCAATAAATCATGCTTCATTATAGTATGAACAATTGATTCTTGAGAGATTAATCACATATCAGGTGAATGTACGATCTCGAATGGAGTTTCGAAAGTTAACTCTTTACTTCCCAAATTAGCTTGGCTTATATCTACTGATTATCTGTTTACATTTTTGAGTAAATAAGGCACAGGTTATTATTTCAAAACTGATTTTTTTATATCTATTGCAAGAGGGAAAATAGTCATAATTTGAAAAACAACTTTATGCAAGTGTTATACTTTGAATATTCCAAAAAGGTATGCATTTTTTCCTGTTTCGTAATTTTTTGTTTGCTCCATTATTTAAATTATAGTTAGTCTAAGCACACGATCCTACATACTCGAATTGAAGAACTTTATAATCGCTATGTATGGTTTTTAAGATTATAAGTTATCCGATATGAAGTGAAAAACAATATTTTCACCACTTATTTTCCTCAAGTAGATGAGTGGTGAAACAAACGGAATATGGGGATCCAGGATTGTTAAGACTAACCAAGGGGAAGAAGGATTGAGAACCGAAAGACAGATCACTAGACATAGACATAAAAGCTAAGTTTTTTGTTTGAAATAGCTGGAGGTAGACAATGCAAATATATTGTTCATTTGTGCTTCTTGATATTTTATTAAAAAAATAAACATTTTTCTTCTGATTCTCAGATTTTATCTTTATAATTACTGAAAGAATTAGAGTGCAATAACAAAAAGTGCAATTATTGTAGTCGGCAACACTTTTATGCAAAGTGCCAATCTTATCCCCGCGTTAGTCGTTGAAGTGTAGCAGACCGTTAAATATGACAACTCCAATGTCGATCTGCATCAAGGAGGAAATTAGGGTTGTTGGTTCGCTTTTAGTTTGCGGAAGGTTTTAAACCTACAGAAATTATTTGTCAAATGCGTGCCCAATGAGAACCAAACGTTGTGGAAAACGGCGAAAATGTGTCATACTGCATCAAAGTAACGCTCGACCACGTTCTGCCCACCGAATGGCCGAAAAAGTTAAAGATTTGGGATTCGAAGTGCTGGAATATCCACCATGCAATACAGACCTGGCTCAAGGCGATTTTAATATTTTGGAACATTGAAGAAAGTGTTAAGGAGAAGAAAATTTGCAGCCGATGAAGAAGTCATTGATGCAACGTAAAACTGGTTAGATATAAAGGATTTTTTTGTAGTCAAAATAAATAAACTTGTGATTATGTAGAAAAATTATGTATGTTTCAGTTTTCTTTCATTAGAAGAAATGCACCTTTTCTCAAATGACCCTTTACTTTTTGACTCTCCCTAATATATTGAATATTAAATACCGTTCTGAGGGATTTTTAATGAAAGTGGTGCAAATTATGTTATAAAGTGGAGGAAAAACCCTAATTATTCCCAAAACTAACCAAATAACATCGAGCAATTCTTTCTTAAAATATTCACCAATTTATCCTTTTTTTAAATAACGCTAGTTAGAGCACTATCAGTTGATATAAAACCTAACCTTTTACCTTCAGTTCTTATTCTTTTGATACGATGCTCCCACGCTTACCAAGATATAGATGAGTATAATATATTTTACAAACTAACCTAGCTTTCCAGCTAGCACGGACGTAGTGACAGACATTTTTTTGAAAATACTAAGTCAAGCAAACATCATTCACACATGTTAAGTACCAGCATATTTGAAATGCTACAGTGACAAATGAGAGTTGAGATATATTTTTTTAATATTTGAAACAGTGTGAAATTTTTATCACTATTTATAAAGGAGATTCTGTGATTCCATTAGAAAGCAAAGAAAAGAGTAAACTCTGAAATAAAAACAAACATGCTCTGAATCTCAAACGATCAACATTAAGGATTAACGTTCCAGCCAATTGCTGCATTTCAGTTCCATATTAGATATTATGCCGTTTTATTGGAAAAAAAATTCCGAATCGTCTGCCGGAAAAAAATCATATCGTTTGCAAGCCATAAAAGAACACGCGCTTCTATAGGATAATATTCTTCGAGACGGAAACAGTGGGCCAGCCAATAAGGGCTAATGCAGTGCAATGGTTGAGCATAATTTCCTTCTAGTTGATGCGCAGCGCTACTTTATTACCACGATCACTGACTTCAGTCGATAAGGAAGGGCCGCTTTCGATATGGACAATAAGCTCTTCTTTATCGACTGCAGAAAGGGCAGTTTCCGTTGTTTATGGTTGAAAAAAATCTGCCCATCATGGCAGTTACCAACCGACGCCAAATACCCGGTAGCGATGAGATTTTGCATTCTTTGCAAAAAAGAGGAATCCGTTTGAAAATATTTGTGGAGAAAGAAAATCAAATGCAATGTTGTTGTTTTCGCTGTTTATTTTTCATGAAGAAGAAATGTTTAGCTGGTTGAGGTTTATTTGGAATGTAAAGTTTGAATTTTTCTATTTGTTCCTGAAATTAAGCAATATATGAAAAAAAAATAATGGATACAAATAATGAAGTCATTGCTTATTTGATTATTTAGATTAAAGATTATTAAAAATCTTAAGAACGTGATTTTTTCAAGAGTGAATTATCACAGATTTGAAATCATCACTTGTATTTGAATATATCTTTTATTCAATTATTTTCTATCAGCAAGATAAAAGGAAATTATTGAAGATAGTAATGGCAAAGGGCCCAGGGGAAATAAATTTGACTAAGCTTGAAGACTGAAAAGCAGAAGACGAATTTATATGCATAAATAATTTTATTTATTATTGTTTGATATCACTATTAGTATAATGAATTAGTATAATGATATCACTATTA
>JAPMOR010076219.1:18243-90188 GCA_026543865.1 Argiope aurantia | reverse complement strand
ACTATTAGTATAATGAATTAGTATAATGATATCACTATTAGTATAATTCTAGTGAATTTGAATTTATGTGTTTAACAACGATGCTAATCATTCAAGAAAGTTCTCAATAAAACTGACTTAATGTGAACTTTGGTTTAATTTTTTCTGTTTTATTAATACTGTTATTTACCACAAGATTTTTTTAAACCTTAATTGTTTCATTATAATTGCCTTAAATGGCAGATATTAAACATTAAATGATGAATAACGTTTCTCAAGAGATCAGCGGAATGCTGATGGAAGCTGGGGAAAAAGTTTCTCAAGACATACCACGTATACCGATTTTTATTTAAACTACATTTGAGGATACTAACAAAAAAGATAGGAAAACTTTAAATAAAAGATAAATTTATGTTAGATATAAAATGTAATAAACGATATTAACATTAGCTTTAGTAATGGAAACATTACAAAGTAAATATACGTATATTACATTATATGGTAGATTGCTCAGATAGTCCATGTTGTTAGATTTTAGATGGTAGATATAAAGCATTGTATAGCAGATCTAAATATAATATACTGTATTATTTTTATTTAGGGTCTCATCTTGCTCTTTTTCTTGCAGTTTAGTGCACTTTTTGTCGGCGGTTTCAGATTTATTTTAAATGGCAAATGATGTGCATGGTATACCATGTCATAATTTCAACCCAGTTTACATTTTTGTTCTCTTATAAATGTAAAAGACAATGCTGTATTCAATTTTTAATTCAAGAAATGTATTTATTAAATAGCCTTCATCAGCTTACAACTATTCAAAACGCTTAGAATGTATTTTCAGTCATATTTCAGTCATACTATAAGAAGACAATGAGAAAATAATGAAAAATTGCACATTATGCATTAAATACTTAATATATATATTTTTTAAGATAGTCCATAAAGTTTCAAAAATCAAAAAATCGAAAGGGAAAAAAAACCACGTTTAATATTGACCATTTTCAGGACAGACAGAAAAATAATTTATAAATTTGATGTAGCATATGCCTTTTATAATTTTTATTAATAAGCTTATTAGAAATACAAGTCGAAGAAATATTTGCAACAATAACAAGTTTACTTATAAATGTTGGTTTATGTGAACAAAATACACTTTCTATATTAGATAAAACTAATTTCAGCAATACCAAATCAGAATTCTATAGAGTATATACAAACAATATTTACACATTTTCTTACGAAAAGGATTGTATCACAAACATGAAAAAAGCTGAAAATCTCATTCAAAAATATTAAAAAATACTTCACTGCATTTATAAATATATAATAAATGCTAAATCGTGTTCCAAAATTAATGCAGGATTGGAATTTGTTACCATCTGTGCAATAAAGTTTTGGCAACCCTATTAAAAATATATTCAAAAATTATTAGTTTAGGGTTAGTAAAATCGGAGTGTTGCACCATCGAACAACGCGTTTTCATTGTTGAACAATATTTCAAAAGTAGTGAAAATCTGACGGCCACAGTTAAAAAATTTGAGCTTTGGTCTCCTACATCGTGTGATTTAGATTTCTTTTTATGGGGTTATTTTAAGTCAAAGGTCTATTCCAACAAACCGAAAAGCACGCCTGTATTGAAAGAAGAAATTTAATGTTGCATCGACGAAATTCAGCCACATTTATGAACAATGGCCATGGAAAATTTCGCAAAAAAGAGTGCGTATGTGTCACCAAAGCTGTAGAGACCATTTGCGCTATGATGCGTACTTTACGATTCAATAAAAATATAAAATTTTTAAGGAAAAATTTTGTTATTCAATTAAAATTTTTTATTGTGTTAATACGTTGTTCTATCGTGTAACGCTCCATTTTTGCAAACTCTAAACTATCAGCTGTTAAATAGTTCTTTTTAAAAAATATGGTTGTCAAAATTTACTGCACGAATGGTGGCAAATTCAAATCTTTCTTTATTTTGGGACATCCTTTAGAAATTTTATTATTTATTAAAAAAGTTTTTAGCTAATGCTACTAAAAAAAGACTGTTTCAACTAAAATGAGATTCGCTTACTTAACTTGAAACTTCTTCAAAAAAAAAAAAAAATCCGCTATGTATTTTTTCTTGCTGTTCAATTTAAATCCCATTGCTGATGGTCGCATTTGTTTTGTTACACGCATTAGGACTCTTTCCCTTATAAAATTTGAATTTCGTTTTCATTTATTTCTAAACAGCATACTTATTGGGTCTTTATACTTGTAAATCGAATTTTATAAGGTAAGGATGGACTATTTTCTGCCTTTGGAATCCTTATTTCTTATTTGAGAACACTCGAGGGATTTCGTCCAATCCTTTTTTTTTCCTATTCGAGTATCTTACATGTCTTTATTCAGAAAATTCACTGGAAACGTGAAGTGATTGCAAATAATGGAAGTAATTACTTCCTAGATTGCTTTTAGTTCTGATTTGGTAATCTTTTTCAAATACCACTTTATTCAGCATACCTTTAAAAAAATTAAAGGGGATATTTCTACATCGGCAGTAATTAATCATAGTTAACTCAAAACTTGAAAAGCTCATTTTTAGGAATTATTTAAACGCAACCATCTATCTTAATTGTCTTTAAAAGTAAATGAGTAGAACTCATTTTGTTCCTTAATGTTTTGCACATTATGAAATATCATGTTTAAAATGGCATGTTTACTCGTTTAGTCGTAAAGTTTAATCCTAATCAGATTGTGTAGGGAAAAATCTATTTCCTAATTGTTTATTATGAATTATTTTGTACGCATAATTATTTTATTAAACAAAATGAATGCTTCTACATTTGATTGAAATATATATTTTCATGCTGAAAATAATTTTTAATAAATTTTCTTGGAATCTGTGAAACACATTAATTAATTCCATATTACTTTGAGAAGTTGAAGAAGAAAGTGCACTGATAAATTATATCTAGCATATTGTATGAAATTTTCGTATTTAGTATTCCCTGTTGTGGCAGAGTCGTAGTAATTTTTGCAGAGATGAAAATTATCTTTATATTTTGAAGCAAATGATTTTAAAGGACAAAAAATAATTCAATGAAACAAACATTTATATTTATTATGTTAAAATTAATTAATTAAATAAAATAAGTTTTTAATATATATTTATTTTAATTTTGACATTTAGTCATAAAAGTCTCTTACCAAAAGAATGTCAGAAGTATATTATAAGTCTTTGTAAATTTATCAGCAAATTTTTCAAAAAACCCACTTTTAAATCAGAGATAATAGCTGTTTTCAGTATTTTCCGAATATATCTCAACAAAATTGTCATTCTTTTCTTCCTTACTTCTTTTATCTTGTATAAGGATTTCAAGAATATTTATGCATTTTTTTTAAATCTGAGATTAAAATATCAACTTCTTAAATAAGCGGTAAACCAATATTTTAAAGTAATTACAGAATGCAATTACTAATCAGTGGTAATTTTTCTGATTTTGAAGCTCATAATCATTAATTTCAGTTAAAAAGCATAAGAAATATTTTTTATGTCTTTAATCTAAATATAAAAGTGTTATTTTCTGAACAATGAGTATATATGAATTAATAATGTCTTGTAGTAATTAGAAACTACATTATTATAAATGTAACAAATAGTTGAACAGTTAGTTTAATGATTAAAACTCTAAGGAATTGGTTTAGTGGATTACACAACTGACTAACAACAAATTGCGTTTTCATTCGAACTTCATTAGAAATTCACGAAGCGAAGATATTAAAATAACTACTGATAAGGGCTTAGCGTTATATTTTAAAATGATTACATTTAGAATTTTTCAGAAAAGTGTAGTTATAAATTCACATTTTCCGATAGCAATGTCATAAAACTTTAAATAAATACTAATGAAACTGCTGTATTTTGATTGAAATAAACATTGCTGTGCTTCTTTATTTTCAAAATAATATCAAGTAGCCACATTTCTAAGCCATTTTATAGTAATAACAAAGTGAAAATACCAAATATTAATAATAAAAGATTAAAATATTGCTAAATTGAAAAATTATTTATTTCATTCCTTATTATTACATTAATAATTAATCATCAGAATTTATCAAAATTGTTTAAACCTAAAATTTATTAAAGTAAATGGCAGCATAATGGACGATCCAACTCTCATAATTTTATACCACATAAATAAAAAATAAATATAAATGATTCCTTTAATTCATATTTTTTACTATTTCTAAAAATCATTGCCTTTATTTTTACAAATATTGATATTCTTTTCTGCAAGTATAATCACAAATAAAATTCTATTGACAAAAAGTTCTCGCGCAATTTTTTATATGACCTTCAAAAGCAAATATAATACCCAAAATACAGATGTTTAGATTCAGTTTTCGTTTGGGAAATTTTATAATCGCATCATCATATAATTCCCCTTAGGCTTATGATGTTATTAATTTGGAGAAAAAAATACTCTCCCGTTAGTACGCCATCAACGGTTAAATCTAATGTCAATATTTTTCTGCTCCTTTTGGCTACTAATTGTTCTACGCTGTCATACTGTGTCAACTGTTGGCAATAACTGGCGCAAATATTTTTGTTCAGCGACAACTAGCGCCTATATTTTATCTTAGAGACAATTGTTTCTGCGTTTGTTTGTAACCGCGCTAGATTTGGAGCTAATAATTGACTACTTTGTCCCAATATATGACTACCACTGGTTCTCTGCTAACAGAAAATGAGTAAAAACATATATAAACAAAAATTAAACTTGCAAAAGCACCCTCCTTTAAATTTTTTCATATGCCTGCAATATAAGGCACTTGGGTTCAAATTTATTTAATGTGCATCTTCACATTGCCGAAGACTCAAAAATGTCATGTAGCTAAATTAGCAAATGTATAATTCAACAAAACAAGATAATAGTCAACAAATTAGAAATAAAGTTTACTAGAGAAGGTACTCTGCTTCCTTGCTTGGATTGCTATATTGGCGACAAACTCAAAAGGCACACTAAAATTTCATTGAAATATATAATTTTTACTTTCTCGTATACTTAGTACAGAGAAAAAAAGTATAATTTCCATCAAAAAATTCGAACTCGAGATTTTGATGAATCACCAAGTTTTAGACCTCCCTGAGTTAGAAAAACACATTTCTGGGACATATACGTCTGTCTACCTCTTTGTGACAAGGATAACTAAAAAAAAGCTTTGAGCTAGATGAAGGAAATTTGGTATACGGTCTTTACATCAAATTTGCAGATTTCTATCAAACTTTGAGTAAAATCTATTCAGAGGAAGCAGCTATTCGAATACAAGTTAAAACGATAATTACAAAACACAAAGGGCTAGATAGGTAAGATTCAGTACACAGATTTAAAATGTATAGTGCAGGCACCTGACACATGTTGAGCCAAATCGAATATTGGATTGACAGTCCTGTCAATATTTTCAGAAACAAGTAAATATGATAATTAAAAAACATAATAACTTCAATGTATCAAATTTCGTATGGGATTTTAGGACTACAAGTGCAGTTTTGTGTCAATTTTTGTATCAATTGATTGAGAAAAATTTGTTTAAAACGCAAATTTGATTTTTGGATACTATTAAAGCATGCCAGAGATTACTAGCCAAATAATTCACCAAGGAGGACACACAGATTCAGTAAAAATGCTACATTCACGCCAAATGTTAGTATTTCATATTTATTGTACGCCATTGCTATGTAAGGTGTTCTGTGTAATGACAAGTTATTAAATATTATGCGAGAAAGTTTGAGGAGACCACTCCCACTGGTTAAAAAGATGACATGTCAAATTTTATCCCTTGCTTTTGGGTTGCCAAATTCGCTGACAAATAGACAAAATCTATAAAAAAATAAATTCATTAAAATTTTTAGCTTAAGAATTTTGGTAATTAGCACAGTTTTACACCATACAAAACATACAATGCATTCTATTTACTGCATACAAAAGAAGTTAAGAAAAAAAAATTGAGATTTACATTGAAAATTTTTAAATAACTAGAAAAGTGATGTTGTTTAAAACTCTTAAAAGCATAAGTTGTAACAAATAAAAATTTATATTGCAGAAAAAACATTATCTTAAAGGAGCATTATTAGAATTTATCCTGAAAGTCATATATGAATGTAATAAAAACTTTATAGCATAATACTATGCAAAGGCTTATAACAATAACACATTTTGCAAACAAAATAAATCAAACATAAGTTTAAATCTGTTTTTAGAAACAAGTTCTGACTTATATTTTGACATCTTATTAAGGTTAACAGCAGAAAACTCGTTTAGAAATACCTCGAAAGGCCTTTCGTGTAGAAATGAAGAGAAAAACAAAATTTTCTACTTCGAATAAATTCTTAAATCTTCAAAAAAGAAAAAAAATCCTGCGCTTAAACTAATTGAATTTTGTTGTTCGGTTAACGCATGAAGCTACCTACATCTTTTAACTTTTTGTTCTCATTTTATTTTTAAGCTCAGCTTCTTTCTTTCAACAGCGTGGCATCAGAACGGCCATTTTTTTTCAATTCGGAATCACGTGTTTCCGGTATTTCGCTAATTAATTTTCTACCCTATTTTATGAAATAAAATAAAATCCACTTTTGTATGAAATGAAACTAATTATTATCTTCCAGAGCGCAAAATTATGTTCCGTGAGTAAACCACTTAAGTAAAAAGAAATGGAATAGCGTGTATGTATGATGGTATTGCAATGATGGAATTTCTTGCTTTGGAACAAAAGGTGTATAATTCAGTGGACAAAAATCCAATTAATTCGTTTTCGGAATTTCTCCATGGTTGGCGCGAACGCTTCGAATTCCATTCAAGTTATCTTTTACTAGAAAAGTCGAATATTTTTTTACTATATTCTCGATTTAGAAACACATACAAGGTGTCTGATAGCGCAGACAACACGTCAATTTACTTGAAATATTTTCATTTTTTTTAGAAAAAAATATTACTCTTCTTCTGTTTCTTGATTTGTTATTTCGAGAATGAAATAAAATGTGTGATTTATTACAGAGATTCTAGCTGAGAATGATTTGCTCTGGACGTGATTAGAGTGTGGTTGTTTCTGTTGATAAATGTTGCAACAGCTGCTATAGCAAGTTTCTCAATCGTGTATTAGATTTAGGAAAGATCACTAAAGGTTTCTAAAATGTATTATAGAATGATATTCGAAACAAATGAATGAAACTAAACAAAAGGCCATATACAATTTAATAAAAAATAAAGTAATGGAACAATGTTTGAGCAATTGAGATTACACAAGCTGTTGAATGAAGAATGAGCATGAGTTAATAATTAAAAATTATCAAAACTTCTAGTCCAAATTTTGATGGTCTGTTCCAAAATACTTCTAGTTAATAATAAATTAACTATAATATAATAATGTCATGAGACTCTATTCCATTAAGAAGAGTCACGGAAACAATAAGCAGAAAAGGTATACATCTATTAGTTTAGTATAGTTATATTAACTTCCCGTTTTAAAGCAAAACTAGGGATATTTTGGGACGGACCTCGCAACTTTGAACCGCGGTCAGATGACGAGGACGATGCCTGAGATTTCACCCCCTCTGAAAATTGCCACACCATACCAGCGTAAGAGTGTTCGGGCCCGGCGGAGCACCATGCTCACTTACACGATGCTCCTTCAGTGGAATCGGATATCGAGTCTGAAACCCTCCAGTTCCGAAGCTGAGACCTTACCATCAGGCCACCACGGCTCTGCACATATCTATTAAGATAATTCAACTTTAATGTCTGCTGCAATTTGATGTTTAAAATTGTTTCATTGAGAAAATTGTGATTATAAAGTTGCGTATAAAAAATTGAATTGAAATTAAAGGTATTCAATATTACAGGTGAACCAGCTAATTTCCAAGAGCAATTAATTGGATCAATAATACAGGAAGAAGCTGATATTAATATTGGAAAAGTATCATTAACAGAACTATAAATAAATGCAGAAATATTTATTGGAATAACTGTACATAACAGCCTTAATCTACCATTCTGTCAAGGCGACATTTGATTTACCAACTAACTAATTTTCAAAATTATGAACTAATATCCCTACATATGATCCATTTACACCTTTTAAAACTGATTGCTAAGCTTTTCAATTTCGATTTTAGAATTTGTATAATCTAAAAATGGCAATTAAATATTATATCTGGCAGAGATGCCAGTGGGGGATATCGATTCCGTAATGAAAGCTCTAAAATAGACCATAAAAGTTCAATTATATAGAGGTCGGGTGACTGTGCGGGCCAAGACAGAAGTTTAACTTCATCCTCGTGTTCATCAAACCATGACTGGGCAAGTCTCGCTATATGGATAGATGCATTATTATCCTGGAAACTTCCATCTCTTGCAGGAAATAAAATTTGTATCATAGGATGCAGCTGGTCAGCTGAAATTTCTCTATACTTCTCCCCAGTGATCCTTCCTTTCAGAGTTACGATTGGTCCAGTAGAATACCACAACATGTCTGCCCATATCATGACAGATCCACCTCCATGTTTAACAGTTTTGAATGAGACAATCACGCTCACACGCTTGTGCAGGTATTCTCCAAACGTGCACCCGTCCTGTTGTCGGGAAAAGTGTGAAACACGGTTCGTCAAGCAATATTACTTTCTTCCAATTATCAATCGACCAGGTTTTGTGAGTGTGACACCACTGTAGACGACTTTTACCATTAACATCTGTGATAAGTGTCTTGGATATTGCTGCTCTGTCTTAAATGTTCTGTTTAGGAAGGTGCCTTCTAACTGTAATCACTGACACTGGAGAATTCAGATGGGGATTGAGCTCTGCGGTCACTTTTGCTGCAGTTGTTCGCTTTTTAGACATTGCAATCGCTTCAATACCCGTCGGTCTCTTTCACTCAGCTTCTCTTTCCGCCCACTATTTTCCTTTGCCGAGCCTGCCTTACCGTACTCTATGTGTATGCTGTCATAACTTTAGACACAGTACCTCTAGAAACGCCTAAAAGTTGGAATGTTTCTGTCATACTTGCTCCAGCTAGATGGACTCCTACAGTTTAGCTTCTTTGAAATTCTGTGAGGTCCGACCTTTTAAGCTTTTGAAAAAAATCCAAGTATTACAGAACTTTAATAAAACTAACACCTACTACTAGAATATATACATTGCTATTTATAAAAATGGGCGGTGGGTATTATTATATTTTAATGCTTACGAAGTTCATTCAAAAATGTCATTTTTAGTCTCATGTGTTTTCATTATTTTAATAACCACCTGTTTATGTGTGTGTGTTGCTACTCCCCAGGTGAAGCGGTTTTATGCAGATTTACTAAACTTGATACACTTATTATTTGGAAATGATAATTCACAGCTCGAGGCATTTTTTATTTTTGAAATAAAATTTAAATTAATTTAAAATTTAAAGAACGCTTGGGAATTGTTCAGCCGTGTCTTTAGAAGATATTACATCTGGAAAATGATTTTCGCATCATCTTAAGATTTAAAATATTTCCTTTTTAATAATACCAGTGTTATTGTCGTAGAACAGTTTCTTTACTTTTAACCATTTTTAATGAAAATTTAAGCGTATTTTCCAATAATATATTCTATTCTAGAAGTAAAATTTAACTGTTTTCAATGTTGCTACCAATAATATAATTTATCTTGGTTTTTCTATAATTTTTAATAAAATTATAAACTTGCGGCTGAACTTTTCGAAATAAGTAAGTTTCTTTCTTAAGTATGCTTTTAGTATTTTCTTATGAAATTCATTGCATTTAAGGTTTATTTTCACAAGTACAAAATGACGATTTTTTAAGTGCGTTCTTTCTTAAACATTGCTTGTCTTAATTACTATTGAATAATACTGAATGGAATAATCGAAATTGAGTATAAATGTATTATTTTTCTAGTCATTTAAAATTGTTTTCTAATTTTAGTGCACTATTTTTTTTTATTGGACCACTAAAAGTTTGATTGAATAATTCCTTGATTTATTACAAAAACAATGAAAAATATTTTGTAATGCATGCAAAACTTTAATGCCAAATTCTGTTCTAAAATTTAAATTAATTTTTTTTAATTCATCAAGGAAGTATTTTTTATGAAAGATTTTAATAGTTCCTTTTTTAAAATTAAATTTCTATTTTTAAGTGAGATGATAAAAATTACAATAATTAATTAACAGAGATAATAATTATTATTTTAAGTGAGAACTAATTGCACTATAAACAGAACGATGTGGAGCTTTTAAAATAGTATATATTACCTGTCTACTAAATTTAAAATTCATAAACATTTTCTTGTGGAGGAAATTAAAAGCAATCTGAATTTAAACAAATTATTACTATGAAATTAAGCTAATATTTAATTGATAATTTTTTTCAAACCATTAATCCCGACGAACCCGGTAATCGCAAAAGGCTGCTAGAATGTCAACAAAACCAGGCAATGGACAAAATCAGCGACAAAATGAAATAAATTCACTTCCGAAATTCTATCATGGTTAACCTGGACGCGATTGTACTCCATTATAAATTATCTATGATCCAAAAGATCCGATATTTTTTTTTCGTTTAATCCAGATTTAGAAACACGTACAAATTTTTGGATTGCTCAGACAGACAGTCACATGGTTTGGAACATTTTCGTTCCATTTTTTTCACTTCGTTTCTCTCTCGTGGCTTGTCATTTTAGGAAATGAAACAAAATGTGTGATTTATGGCAAAGATCCTGACAGAGAAATTGCTGCTCTGAACCTGATTAGGGTGCAGTAATTCCTGCAGAAAAGATCTGGCAACGGCGACCTTAGCCATTTTCGCGGTCGTCTGCTCGATTTGCGAAAGATTCCAAGAGTATCGTGTTCCAAATGGATGGTAAAAAAACTACAGTCGACCCCCTCAGAAATGACTTTTTGATGTTTCGATCGGTTGCAGAAAAAGAAAACTTCTCTGAGATTTTAACAAGCTGTTACCATTTCTAGACACGACATCTACTTTCGTGGACTTTTTCTTATTTTGGCTTTCCGTGTACTTTTTCATTCCTGTTAGGCCACAAATCCCTTCCGGTTAAGTTGACAGACTGTCGGAGTTGCTTTTAGAGTTGACTTGAAGATCTTCAATCCTCACGAAAAAGTACAATTGATATTTTGATATTTTTGCCTCGTTTCGATAAAAATTGTATTGCTGTTTTTATTAGATAAAATATAATTATATCTTTAGTTGAGTAAAACAATATTATTTTGAAAGGATTTTTTTTCTTTTTTCCAAGATATTCGCTATTGAATTTCGATAAATAAGGTTACTCTGAAAGGCAATGAAATGAAAGACGAAAAAAATAATTCGTATGGTTCAAGTATTTCTTAAATGAAAGGATTCTATTTATTTCAAATAATATTATTATTCCTTTAAAATGATTCGAAGGTTTCAAATATTTCTTAAATAAAAGAATTATATTTCTTTCGGATTAGATTATTATTATTATTTAAAAAAAGAGGCTTGAGTTATTTAAATAAAATTCAAATGAGTATAATTAATCAATTAAAAGAAAATTTAAGTATTCACAAAAAAATTGTTTTACATTAAAACTTCTTCATTATTAAGACACGTTATCATTTATACTTCTACATCATCAGTTTTTTTTTTGTTGTTCACAAGTGCTCGCAAAAAAACTTTGTTCACAAGTGCTAGGAGGCATACTTTCACCATGATAATGTTTAACTAGCGCAATATTGTAAATACGAAATACGTCATAGAAATTAATAAAAAAAATAGTAGTAACTAGTAAAATAGTAAATAACTTAGACAATTTAAGTATTCACAAAATTAAATTTTGTTTAACATTAAAATTTATCATAATTAAGTCACGTCATTATATATACTGTTTTATCCACAATTTCTGTTCAGAAGTGCTTGAGATTTAGAAGGTATATTTTCAACATCATAATCTTTAACAAGCACAGTATTAGTATATTGTAAATACAAAATGCGTCATAGTTTTGAAGGATGAAAATATGATTCAAACGCTTTAAGGTACATAGTATAGCAACTAAAGTTATTAATCACTTCTTTAATAGTAATTACTAACAAAAGAAATTTAAATATTTTTTTTTAATTTGCCCTCAATATATTCGGAGTATAACCCATGTTTTTACACAACTTTAAAATTTAAAGAATGAATATTTCTATCGTATTACTATTATTTCTGTAGATTTTTCCTTTATTTTTTATAATTTGTAAAAATTATTCAAATACATTTTACAGCAATTATTTTAGTCGTGTACTTTGCATCTCTATTCAATAAATTATGTGTGTCCTTTATCGGTGCTGCAAAATTAAACTAAATTTTAAAAATGAAACAAGGATAGACGAATCAATCCCCAAACATTATCATGCTACGATTCTTTGAGCTACAAGTCCGAGTCTTTTAAATTTCTTAGATTTCCTCAACTTTATATAGTTTAGATGAAACTTTTAATGATAAATGTAATAGCATCTTAATAATGACTTAAAGAACTATTCACTTCGACCTAAATATTTTTAGATTTTTAAACAGGGAAAAATTAAAGTAGTATGTGTTTATTTCTTAATTAATTTCTACATTTAACATTTCATTTCATGCTTTAATAAAATGTATATTCTTTAATTTTAAATTAAGTTATCATCATTTCGGAATTAATTTTCCATCTTTTTCGGCCATTACATTTGTTTTGATCTCATGACTCAATTAAAGAGTTTATAATTGTAAAAATATTAATTTTCCTAATTAAAAATTTAAGAATAATACAGAATTTAATTCTCTTATATGGTATGTAATATGTTCAGGCGAATATACGGAAGCACAATACATGTTTACGTGCAAACGAGTACCATTTATCATGTCAAATTCCATGTGAAATTAATCATTCGTAGTATAAACGCACGCATAAATACTTAGAGAATTATTCATGGAAGGCATCTTCCATGGATTAGAGACTCATCCAGTTCGTGAGGAAATGCATACATCAACAGACAGTCAACCTATGTTAAGAAAATACGGGGCTTAATTGTATGCACGTTAGTTTAACTATAGTATCATGCTTGAAAACGTCTGCTAAGATGTACTCTTATTCTCAGATTGCTCTTTGTTGTAGGTTCCATTCCACGAGTATTTTTTGTCGTACTAACCGCCTTTAGCGACCAATTTATTTCCCCAGATTATTTACAATTTATGATGGTGAACGATTAATATGAAGTTCATTTTTAAAAAAAAACAAATTTCATCATTTGATATGATTGAAAAATATGAATTTATTTGAATAAATGTTAAAAATAACTAAAAGAGCAAATTAAAGTGTGTATGTACAAAGAAAGAAAAGCAAAAGTGGAAATCCTATTCTAAAGTTAATGCCAAATAAAGCATTTTTTTTAATCTTTATTTTAAAAATTGCAAAAGCACGCGATTGAATGTTTTGATGAATGAGTTTAAATTTAATCACAATATTAAGAACTTTTTGTAGATTATATATTAAATATTATTAGTTATAAACTTTTTCCTAATATTTGAATAATTCATTCTTCCCTATATTAGTTTTTTTGGGGTGCAAATTAACATATTTTATCAACCACAATTAGCTTTGTTGAATATTACACTCTTTCTACAAATTAGACACGAAATGTTTTATATCAATCATTTTCAGTTGTGTGTAAAATATCATTCATAAATTATTCAAAATGTTTTCATGTATTTAAATGTCTAGTAAAATTAAAGAAAATTCTGAATTGCAAATATTATTTCCTCAAAAAGCACAAAAAGTTATTCAAAATTTCTCCCATGTATAAAAAAATATAGAAATTCTTTTATGAAAAAAAATGCTTAAAAATAAAGTATTTATTTTTTTTTAATACCCTCATAAATTTTATCTCTAAAAATGCGATATATAAGTAATGGATTTTCATGCTCTTGTAGGAAGAAAAAAAACTAGTTAAGAAAAAAGAGAACTGGCATTATAAAATATATTGCCAGAAGTCAAACTCAGTAGGTAAAGTCATTTCTTTACAAAATTCTATTTCAGAACTTATATTCGATATTTATTATACATAATATGTTATCAATTGAAATTTAGGAAAATAGACTTATTACTAGTAAAAAAAATATTAAAATAATCTCAAAGATATGCATTTGTAGCGATAATTTTAAGAGGGAGGAAATATTATTTACCATTTTACAAAATTCCTATTTAATATCAAATTTTAGCATTATTTTGTTTGTAAAAAAATCCATCTTGGATATTTCTTATATAAGGAATATTTTGAATAAAATATACTTATCTATACTTATAATAAAGCTCAATGTGTGTGTGTGTGTGTGTGTGTGTGTGTGTGTTGGCGCTCTACAGGCCAGACCATTCAACCTACAGCTACCAAATTTGGCACGTGTATACTTTGGAGGCCGGGAATGTGCACCTGGGGGTTATTTTTTCGAATTTTTAATTGGAATTTTATTTATTTAAAAATTAAGCGAAATTTTGACGTGTTTCTGCTATAACTTCCGAAAATATTACCGCACAAAAAAGATTTTTACATGAGGTTACAGATCAAAAATTTATCTTTCAAATGATACTAATGTTTTAATCTTAAAATTAAATTTCTATTTTTAATGAATTTTTAAAGAAATATTTTAACTATGTTTTTCAATAATTTTTTTCGTCAAAAATAAAAATTAAGATTAAGCACGTTTCGCATTCATGGGAAAAAAATAGCTTTTATCAAAGTGTTGCCATCACATTGATTAAAGCTCTAACTGAAAATAAATTAAATCTTTTTGGAAATGAAATCTGCAAAAATATAATTTTCGTCACGTGTCAGTAGGAAATGAAACAAATATGAAATATTATTTTTTCTAAAAAATAAAATTCAAGAAAAATTTTCTATTTTTACTTTTGTAAATATCTTCTGCGCGTGTTTCTAATTTCAGATAATTTCATTTTCCAGTCTAAATATCTGTACTTTTCTAAATCGTCTGCTTATTAATTGCATTTTTCTCTCTTTTGTTTTTGACAACTATTGAAATGTTATGTTTACTTTTGATGTGTTTGTTCTATGTAGTACTTTTGTATGTGATGTTTTATTCGAGCGGATATTAAGGAGAATGCATACACCACAAGAGAAAGCACAGATTTTATGGTGGTCATAGAGTTAATTTCCAATCAACTAAATCACTGACTTTTAAGAGTTAATTTCAAATCACTTAAACTGACTGATTTATGAAATTTGAATATCACTATTCAATAAAAAAAGGATAATTTTAGATTTTCCATCGATCGCTTCAAAGAAAATACGCCAATCAGCGCGCAGGTTTCTCAAGATTAATTGGCCTAAGATTATGAAAATGTTGAGTTTTTCTAAATTTTTAACATTTAAAACTTCATAAATAAGTCTTAGTTGATCGTGGAAAATAGAAACATTCATTCATTTATTTAAAATTTGGTGTGTCCAGAATATTTCTCAGAATATGATACCTTACTGCATTAAATTTAGACTTCATAATTTTTGAAATATATTTATAGGCCGGAACAAAATATTATTATTGATTTCATTTCAATTCTTTTGAAAGCAAAACTAAAAACTGAATTTTATGCTGAATCTCAGAAATTTTTGTTGAAATATTCTTTGAGATATTACATAAACTATGAAAAATATTTTGTGGTTAACATAAGACTTAAATACCGAGCGATTCTTTTTGCAATAATCATATTCAATAATAATAATAATTAATAAATAACAATAAAGATGATAAATAAAATAAAACGCTTGGTTTTATTAAAAAATATATTTATATTAATTGAAATGTCATCATTTCCACTTTAAATTAAAGTTGTATTACCGGGAATGACAGCAAATTAGCAAAATATATATAGTAAATTGAACGAAACGATCTAAACAGTATAAGTTTGGTATGACTATCAAAATTTGAAGATTAAAAATGTTTTGTTTGAGAATCCTTTAAGAGACCAGTTACTTAAAATATTTAATTGAAAATTGTAGCGAGCGGTAATACTGGCGAACCGGCTGGTCGCCAAAGGCGGCTAGTATCTACAATAAAATTCCAGCATCTAAATTATTCCGTTTATAAAAATTTCTTTGCTAGCATAAAAATGCAAATTTTGAGCTGCAGTAATCTTCTCTATTCAAAAAGAGACACACGGAATCATCATTAACGTGACATAAAATAAAATTTAAAAAATACATCCTTTGCCTTAAAAATCTTACATTCCAAGCACCAATTTGCAAGTTGATATGAATTATCAAATTATAAATTTTAAAAAATAGCAAGGTAACTATCTTCCTAAAAAAGGAATTGGAAGTTAATTATAAAAATCAAATTTATGAATTGGTTAATTTATATTATTATCATCGTGACACTAACAGTAGTGAACATTTCAAAACCCAAGTTTTTGTCTTGACATAAAGCTAAATATATAAAAACAAATTCTTAACGTTAAAAAAAGTCTTTCAAGTACAGAATGGCAAGCTGCCATCAATTATTAAATTCCAATTTATAAAAGAAACCGCGATAGGACAGCTTTCAGACATGTAAGTTCAAGTCAGAAGTTAATATAAAATTACAACATTTCAAATTATTTCATTTCCAGAATCACTTCCGCGAAAATAACAGCATAGAACTTATCAGTATCTAAGATCTTTAAATGATAGAGAGAAATCCAATGCACTTTCTCTTGACATAAGGCTAAATCTAAAAAACAAATGTTTTCCTAGTATCAAAGAAGCCTTTCAAGCACTCAATTCCAAGCTGACATCAATTATTAAACTCTAATTTATAAAAAAGAACCACAGCATGACATCCTTCTGACATAGAATTCAAACTTAATATAAAAATATTAGATACGAATTATTTAATTTTTCAGGACCACTTCCGGGAAAATTACAACATAGAACTTTCCAGCATCTGAGATCTTTAAATCATAGAGAGAAATCCAATCAACCATTTCTTGACGTAAGACTAAATCTAAAAACGTATTCCTAGTATTAAAGAATTCTTTCAAGAGCTCAATTCCAAGCTGACATCAATTATTAAACTTTAATTTACAGAAGAAAACCAATCAGACATTTTGAAGCAAAAGAAGCGGTTAAAGCAACTTCCTTCTTTGCCACCACGGCATTGATCCGCTTCCGCGAGTGAATTGTCGTGTAACTCAAACTACATTTAGAACAAAGTACTTCGAAAAGAGTCATCAATTTTGCTGCAACGGTTTTGGCCCGAAGAATTGCTGAAAGAAAGCAGAGTTCTATTGGAGTCGGCTTCTCTCTGCCGTTGCCAGCGATGATAGTGAAAAGATAGAAAACAGATAAGTTTTGCAATATTTTTCTCAACTTAGCTCTCTACTGAGAATTGACTCTCATAATCTTGTTTCAAAAAGATTACCAAGGGAGTGAAGAAAAAAAAATATAAATGTGAAAAACAAAACATAAGATAGAATGCCTTGTTATTATAGACAGGGAGGGAAATTCTAATAACGGAGATCTATTTTTCTCGGCATGATGGAAAAATGAGTTTAGATTCGCCTGTTATATTTTCTTCACAGCTTGACTCGCATGTATTCTTGGCAGCATCGGTTTTTCACTCTTTAACAAAAGCAAGATTTTGTAAATGTTTGTTTGTTTTCTGTTTTAATATCGCAACGAAAACTGGGACATATAAAAGATAATGATGCGCTTAAGAATAAAGAAAACCGAGAAAAATTTGTAAAATGTCTGGTTATATTTCTGGCTAAAGATACTGAAGTGATTATAATGTATTATAAGTATTCGTTTCATCATTTCTTAGTCTCCAGAGCAACATATAATAGATGGGTTTAACGATGTAACTGTTCTCGGAAAATTAATTAAGCCTAACTCGTAAAGGTTTTATAGATGAGTATGAGGAGTATGTATTTTATTCTCTAAATTTGACCATTTATTTCTTATTTATTGCAATTTCAATTAAAGCAATCCATTTAAAGCTGTATATCTCAGTATTGATTAACTGTTCACCAATTTTAAATAAAAATGTTTTTGAAATGCTTACAATTTTATTCTGCCCGTTCCATTTTATTTAAATCTATATGTCATTATATATATTAAGAAATCTTTGGAAACACAATATCGAAAATAAAAATATTTCTTATATCAAAATCAAGTGTCATTTTTCCATGTTTTAGATCATTTGTGATAAAGTATTGCATTGTCATTATTAATAGTTATATTTGAATATAATAATCAAAACACATTTAGAATTTTCACAACTAGCATTCTGTAACTTCTAAGATTTTGTTTTGATTGATACTGATTGAAAATATACTTTCAATATTCTAGAAAGTAATTGATATTTGTATTGTTCGTTAAAAATAGTAAGTAATATTTTTGTGATCATGTATTTATTTCATGAGAATATTTCATATCAAATATATGACAAAGATCTTATAAAATATGATGGGATTCCTCTTTAGAAAGGCTTAGAAACAATAGGTTGTTTTATGGAGGCATCAATTCTGCTTGATTCTAACGCACAATTATTAGATATCATACCACGTGAAATCTGTCAACGAATATTGCTATGATAAATCAACAGTATCCATATCTGGTTCATAATGAGAATGGAGCTGATGTTCAGTTATATCCCACTCAATATCAATTGGTGATAGATCAAGTGATTGTGGAAGCTATGATTGTTGAATGGAATATTGATATTTATAGTTTTTCGCTGGATTATAATTACTGTAGAAACGTTTAGCATTTTCCAATTTTCAAACAATATTTTATAACTTTGTATTCAGGAAAAAAAACTTGATATAGTTTCTACATTCCTGAAGCATTCCATTTCTATAATATGTGAATTATTTTTCTGCCTGAATATTCAAATTCTTTATAACTAATGTATTGTAAGCATCCTATATAATATATTACATAGATTTTAAATTCACCCAATTATAAAATAAACTGTTATAAAAATGGATATAGCAATCTATCGATTGAAATTATTTTATCTATTAAAGAAGTTATGATATTTTATATAAAAACTTAAATTAAGTTGTTACAAAAAATATTTAAATGAATTTAATAATAAATCCATGTTTAAAGTCGCGGATTCCTTTTCTGCCAAAGTTTTAAAATTCAAATGAATAACTAATATATTGTCAACATCAAAGATAAAGCGTAGATTTTAAATACGTCCAAATACAAAAATAACTGTTCAAAAATGGTTATAACAATCAATTCATTGAAATCTTCTTATCTACACTGGTGTGCAAAACTTAAGCAACAGGTATGTTTTTTGCCATAACTTCACGAGAAATCATCTGAGAGACATGAAATTCAGAAATGAGATACAGCATTTTGTTCTGAAGGAATGACGAAAGCATAGTTGCGCAGAAATGAATACAATGCATACAGTATGGAATCAAACAAAAAAAGGCTTTATTGAACTCATAGTATCGTTACACATGATTGTCTGTCCAAGAGGAAGAACAGCAAGCAGATGTTCCTTAGTATGGGATATGCCCTCCCCTTACTGCAATGGTTGCTTCGCACCGTCTCCCCATACTCAGCACCAGATTGTACAACAGTTCTTTTAGGTAAGAGTGCCCATTCCTCAATCAGCATCTGTTTAAATTTTCGGGTGTTCCCAGGAGGATGTAATCGTACCTCAAGGCGTCTCCCCAAAAGCATCCCACACATGTTCTATCGGATTTAAATCAGGGGAGCACGCCGGCCAATCCATTCGAGTGATATCTTCACTTTCCAGGAGCTCCTCAACAGCATGAGTCCTGTGTGGCCGTGCATTGTCATCCATAAAAACGAAGTCTGATCCAATGGCACCTGGGAACAGACGCACATTGGGAAGGATCACCTCCTGACAATAGCGATCTCCAGTTACAGAACCTCTGCCGAAAACGTGGAGCTCACTACACCCGTTCATCATAATGCCTCCCCAGACATCCCGACAACTCCAGGACCACCGAAACGGTCTCTTTCCGTGATGTTACAAGCGATTCCCAACACCAGTTGATTTGGAGAGAGGTCGGGACACGGTTTCATCCCAGTAAAAAATAATGTGGAACTAAAAGACCTCTCTCCAAATCAACTGGCGTTGGGAATCGCTTGTGGCAATAAAACGACTCTCATCTGTAAAGAGGACACGACTCCATTGATGAGATGTCCAGTTTTTGTGCTCCCTGCACCATTCTAAACGGTGCCGCTGGTGGGAAACTGTCAAAGGGATGCAGCGTTCAGGACGGCGGGCGAATAGGCCACCTTTGTGAAGGCGTCTGGACACAGTAAAACGCGACGCTTGTCGCTTTTATGAATGATAATGCACGGCCACACAGGACTCACGCTGTTGAGGAGCTCCAGGAAAGTGAAGATATCACTCGAATGGATTGGTCGGCGTGCTCCCTTGATTTAAATCCGATAGAACATGTGTGGGATGCTTTGGGGAGACGCCTTGCGGCACGATTACATCTTCCTGGGAACACCCGAGAACTTAAACAGATGCTGATTGAGGAATGAGCACTCTTACCTCAAGAACTGTTGGACAATCTGGTGCTGAGTATGGGGAGACGGTGCGAAGCAACCATTGCAGTAAGGGGAGGGCATATCCCATACTAAGGAACATCTGCTTGCTGTTCTTTCTCTTGGACAGACAATCATGTGTAACGATACTATGAGTTCAATAAAGCCTTTTTTTTTGTTTGATTCCATACTGTATGCATTGTATTCATTTCTGCGCAACTATGCGTTCGACATTCTTTCAGAACAAAATGTTGTATCTCATTTCCGAATTTCATGCCTCTCAGATGATTTCCCATGAAGTTATGGCAAAAAACATACCTGTTGCTTAAGTTTTGCACACCAGTATATTTTAGAAGTTACGATATTTTTAATAAAAATTTTTAATTATAATGATTGTAAAAGATATTTAAAGGAAATTTATTTATTTGTGCAGTTTTTAGAGTTTTAAATGTATTCGAGAGAAAGCTTTATTATTGGATAAAGGGATAAATATTCAAAATTAATAGTGCAGTTTTGTTCACGAATGAAAAATATTAATGTAGAGTACTTCCATTTTCCTCAATTCTCTTTGGTAGACAAAATTAGATTAAGCAGAAATTTAGTTTATTCCTTTTACGTATCATGAATTTTGCAAGCTAATTTAGAAAATGACGATGCATTTATTTAAATAAAATTCAAATGGGTAGACACACCAACAACTTACTTCAAACATAAGTATGTTTATCTTATTTTATATGATATAGTTGGTAACATTTAGGGGAAGTATTAATATTTAAAAAAAGTGGTTTTATTGAAGAGATAAAAAGAATTATACTCCTGTCAAGAAAAAAATTATTTCATTTGTGGAATACATTTACATCTTAATCCTCTCATTAAAATGAAAAGATGAACAATAAAATAAAATATATCTAGAAATTCTTAAAAAATATCAAATTTTTGTAAATTACTCCTAATGCTAATAAAAATATTTTCATATAACTACAAAATGCTTATCTATAAATAAATATGTATGAACTTTGGCTTATTTAGTTCGTTAAGGCAATCTTGAGTACGAAGTTAATACCTGAGATAGAAACCCAAGTTAGTTTAAAGGTACGTTAATTTGTATTCATTATTAGAATTTCAAGCGTTTTGTATTTATTAACTATCTAGATGAAACAGATTTTTCTATTTCTTTAGAGAAGGTTAAAATATTTTCTATTTTTAGGATATTAAATTTGGAATAAGAACAAACTATTGTAATGAATCATGTCTATATTTTTGGTAAAAATATTTTGATTAGGAAATATTTGAATGATATAACTTCAAAAATGTCTAAGATTTAAGAAGCTTCCTCAATTTATAAAAGTGAAAAATATGTAATTCAAATAAACGTCGTGAAGCCTCATAGTAGTGTAAGAAAACAGCTGCGAGAACAACAAATCTTTGAATCGTTATTTTAAATATTAAAAAAAAAATTCAGTAATACTGAGTGCTACATATTATTCTATCAGCCATGTGTTGCACGACTGTTTAAAGTGTTATTCATGTTTGAGATTTATTCCGTGATAGCCAATTTGTATCTCACTAAACCGGTGTTGTAGACCTTCTCTAGTATATCCTATTCTTTTCCTCTTTCTTGTAGACTTTATCTGGTATGTCCTATTATTTTCCTCAGTGTTGTAGACTTTATCTTGTATATCCTATTCTTTTCCTTAGTGTTGTAGACTTTATCTTGTATATCCTATTATTTTCCTTAGTGTTGTAGACTTACTGATATACCCTATGCCTTTCCTCAGTGTTATATACCTTATCCGATATTTCCTATTCTTTTTCTCAACTATAAAGAAATATTTGAGGCCTTTTGACTGTAATCCCATGATCCGTTGTGAAATAACTAGTTTTTATGAAACTATCTTAAGATTAATAATTTTATTTCCTTAACCATTTCTTAACATCCTTTCTATAATAATCTTAATAATTAATTTGTACATTACTTTTAGGATTACTCTGTGTATTTTTGTTCTAAACTTCTTGCGTCATGCATGATCTCTAGTTACATTTTCATTCTCACTGATTTTTTTAAATGGGAGAGTATGTTTTATTCCGGTGTTTATTTAATACTAGCCGCCTTTGGAGACCAACCGGTTCACCAATCTTTTTATTCGTTAAAAGTTTAATGGTTAAATATTTTATATAATTCCTACTTTAATAGCTTCTTCATCAAAATATTTTAAAACTTCAAATTTTGATAGTCATATAATTCACTTATAATATTATAAAGGTCTTCAGTTATAACGTAATATGTAACTCTCTAATTTATTTGTTAGCTCCCGTAGAATTTATGATTTAAATTGAAGTGGAAATGATTAATCTGCAATTAATATAATACAAAGCATACAACTAATCTAAAAATAATTTAAATCAAGTCCACATCCGTTTAAAATAGTTGTCAACAATCAGAACATAATGCGCATGCGTGAATTTCCAACTCCAGTTCGTAACGCAAATGCGTGAATTTTTCTACGCTAGTTGGGGTAACGCTATGCAGATTAGAAATTTTTAATTTCCTTTATTCTGTTTTATTTTAATTCAAAAGTACTTTAGAATGAATCTGAAAGATCGATTAATTAACAATGTTAATTTTAAATGCTTCAAACATTAAGAAAATAAACAGAATCGTTTGAAATAATCGGTCGAAAAATGTTAAGCCTAACCTTATTAGCGTGGGGAAAAAACTGAAATCTTACTCATTTGGAGGTGAGGAAATGATTTTTTTTGCGGGAAAGTTAGTTTTTTATTAAAAATTAAAATTCTAATTAAAAATACAAAAAAGGGAACCCTGGTACACATTCCCGATTTCCAAGGTATACATGTATCAAATTTGGTAGCTGTAGGTCAAACGAGCTGGCCTGTAGAGCCCCTCTGGGGCTTACCTTCTTTAGGTGATTACAAGTGTCCCAATCTCGAGGTACCCAGGGATCTTTACTCCCTTTTAATTCACTCTCCCCTACACTTTCTGCTGTCTGTTCGGTCCTTCTATCCCTCGACGGCAAGTGAGGGAGCACTCCATAAGAAGCTGTCGCCGCTCTGTTTGCTCTTGTTTCTGATGGACAGTCAAAAAACCCATGTGCGGTGCACTGTGGTCCCCAGTGTATCTATCGGCTGGTAACTAGCCACAAAAGTGGTTAGTTTGCCAGGGATCAAGCAAAAGGGTCATTCTCTGGAGATGGCGTTAAGGGTGGTCAATGTTCCTGGAGATGACTCTGAGCGTATAGGTTCCGGATAGTACTAAAGTAAGTGCCGAGATTGGGGATGCCCAGAGCCGGTGGCTGCTTTCCTTTGTTAGGCTCCGTGGTGGGCAGTGCCATCGGGGCCCGAATTATTTTGTATTTCTTGCATGGCTAAGAAAAAGAAATCTCCCTTCAGTGAGCCTCACCTTGAACAAAACTTTTTGATTGAAAAGCGTTTCGATACATTTTTTGCGATGAAGATAATATCTTCTGATAATCAGACATTTCATTCTGTTTCCCCTTTTTTAGTAGAAAAAAGGTATATCTGGTCAATTAGGTGCAGTATGATTAATTCGAAAATTAAGTTCCGGGGATTTGCTTATCGAAGTTTCTTCCAAAAAGCAGGTTCAGCAGAAAATGAAAATAAAATCAGTTTCAGTTAGTCCACACAGAACTCTAAATTTTACCAAAGGAATTATCTCATGTGGAGAACTGTTCAATACACCTGTTGAACAAATTACTAAAGATTTGAATGGCCAAGGAGTCACTAACTTTCGACGTATCACAACACGAAAGGATGGGCCATTGCTTAATATTAAGCATCTCATTCTTACTTTTCATTCGCCAAAATTACCAGGGTTCATTAAAGCTGGATACATGAATTTACCCATTGGGCCATACATCCCAAATCCTTTGCGATGCTTTAAATGCCAGAGATTTGGTCATTCCAAAGTTTCCTGCCGCGGGACTCTCACATGCGCCCATTGTGCGGAAGGTGGCCATGAAAGTTCAGAATGTACCGCACCGGAAAAGTGTGTTAATTGTAAAGGGCAACACACTTCCTTTTCCCCCTTATGTCCTTCGTAGCAATTTGAAAAGGAAGTAGTGTCTGAAAAAGTGGCCGAAGGAATATTTTATACTCAAGCTAAATCTCATGCAACTACTTCTGGATTAACTTACTTAACTGGTACTAAAAGTATCCTTGAAACTAAAAGCATCCAAATGATCTCTATTAACTTACCTTCTGATTCCTCTTCCTTTAAAAAAATCCTACATCCCTACTGAAATTTATCATAGATCTACTGAATCCTTTCTTACAACACTTTCAGCCAAAATAAGCACTGAAAAAAAATTCCTATCTGGAGAAGAATGTTTCGGAATGTGCGTCTACTTCCCCAGATCTGACTGACTTCAAACACGTTCAAAAAAGAGAAAAAAAATCAAGAAGGATCCAAAATTAAAAGCAATCCAGAATAAATCCTCCCAACAAGTTTCTCCCAAGTCCCGTACAGAAAAAGAATCGTTTTCCACATTCTGGAAAACTTCACCCCGCTAAATATCAAACTCTGCTATGATGCAAGTTATCAAATCTTCTGTTATAAAAAAGATGACAAAAATTGACACATGCAGTCGTATTGGGGAAAAATCTAATTTTGAACATTTGGGTGTCTCTACATTAGAAGGTATCCCTATCTTGCACCCTAAAATTGACACAGAAATAAGCATTTCGAGTACTTCAGAGGGCATGCTGGAGTACGACATGAGTGAGAAACTTGAAGAGACATCTGAAGATGTCTGTACTCCACCACCTCCTTCCATTAGGGAAAAAAACATTAACTTAAATACATTATTCTAACAAAGTATAAAAATAAATAACATTCTTCCCTTTGCAATTTATCCTTCCTTAGCTTAAAAATTCTTAACTTTTTTACATCTTGAATGCGTTTATAGTATTTGTTTTATATATATATTTTTTACCATTTCTCATGTACGAGTGTTTTTATGTACATTTCAATGTGTTTTCTGTTGCTCTATTATACAATGATATTTTCCTGAAACTTCCTTTCGATTTTATATTCATATTTCGTTTCCTTGTAGATTTTACGCTTGCTTTTTTATATGAAGCTCTTTAAAAAAGTTTTTTGATAACTTTTTTTTAAAATCTAGTGTATTTTAGTTTCAATGTTCATCTTTAACCATATGTGTGGCGCAGCATGGCGCAAGACAGGGTTGCGCCATTAAACCCTACAAAGCAACAAACCAACCAACCTGGCCTGTACAGCGCCAACACACACACACATTGAGCTTTATATAAGTATAGAAGATGAATCCCCATATTTTAAATTAATCCAAACCAAACGCTGGTTTTTAATCATGTATATATGAAAATTATTATTCTGAAAGAAATATATACCATAAGATTAATAATTTTTTTTTCCTTAAACCATTACTTAACACATTTTTTATAATAATCTTAATAATTAATTTGTACACTACTTTCAGGATACTCTGCATATTTTTGTTCTAATCTTCATGCATCATGCATGATCTCTAGATATATTTTCATTCTCAATGATTTAGAAAAAAAATCAAACCATATTCAATTCCGATGTTTATTTAATATGAATTCTTGTATATTTAAATACGAGATTCCAGATGAAGCGCTGGTTTTTAATCATGCATATATGGAAATTATTGTTCTGAAAGAAATACATAATCTCATTGTTCGAGTATTTGGAATAACAAGTCACTATCTAACATTTATATCTAATACATTTGTCAACAACAGATCTTAACTCAATTTGAATATTCCCTTTTCAAATACGTGTCGTTTCCTTGAAATTAATGATGACAAAACTACAGAATGTATTCATGCAAAACTTTCACAAAAAGCGTTTTTTATCATTGAAAAATCAATTTTTGTTCCATCGTTCATTCTAATCAATTTATGTTTCGTATTTTGCAATTTGAAATGGATCAGAACACAATGGAAATGAAATTTATTGCTGCACAACTGACATGGGGAAATGAAAACACTAAACACAATCGAAATAATATTTTTACTTGATTTCCAGTTGAAGAAGCAATAATATTTACGACAAGGGAACTGATACGCTCCGATATTGATTTCTGCCAAATAAAAGCTATCCGGGTCTTGATTCTGCGTTATTCATCCGTTATATGTAATCGCTTCTAATGCCTCTTACGGAACATTTTTTACTTTCGCACGATATATTTCGATGACAAAAAGAGAATAAGCAAATGATTTTTTATTTTCATTTCAGTAAAGTAAACATGTTTTTAAAAATTTTCTATTGATTGTATTGCATTTTTGTTGCTATGTTTTCTTAAGTGTAAGTCATTTTATTTATTGTTAATTTTAAACAATTTTCTGAGATATAAAAGAAAATTGAATTCACGATTTTTTTTTACAGTGTGAAGATCCATAGCTGAAGACTGATGTTTATTTGTTAAAGAATGACTGTATGTTTTTTAGAATCACCTATAATGTTTTTTTTTACAAATGGCATTCAATGTCCTTTGCAGCATGATATTTCGCAAACAGCTAGATAATACAACGTTCTGCACGCTGACTCTGTCTTGACCTTAAAGTCACAGTAGTATACATCACTATCTTTGCTAATAATAGAGGAGTATGTATGTGTGGAGATTGCTGGTGCTCTACAGATTTCACAGTTTGACAGTAAATTTACCAAGTTTGAACTTAAGTATATTCGGATATCTGAGTAATTTTGTAAAGTTTTCATTAAAAATTAAGTGAGAATGTAGCATTTTACTACGATAACTCCCTAAATTATTCGATAAAGTTTTCTTTTTTATTTCATTTTAATGTTAAAAAAATGTTTTCTGATGAAAAAATTTCACTTTATTTATCATTAAATTTTTCCTGAATTTTGTTAATTTAATTCCTTTGAATTAATTATCAAAATAGATTTCATTGTATAACTGAAATTCGATATTGTTTCTCCAAATATTTAATTGCATGATTTCCTACCATTTTTGAAAGCTAAGGAAGAAGGATTCTATTTAATATTTGAGTAAATTACGAGATTAAAAAACACAATTCCTTTCGGCACAATGGAAGGCAAAGGTAGATTCCTTTAGATCTAAATTACTTTTTTAAATTTCCTTTCAATCCTTAGACAAAGCCTCATGGTAAGGGTCTTTCCAAAACATTCTCACATATCCTCCTATGCTCGCATAAAATTATGGACCATGGCTAAGGCATTAACTAACCTGAAATTACAGATCTGGGGATAGTGACAAAGTGCAGAACTTTGGCTTGAATCTACCATTTTTACTAAATCTGTTTTGAGAATGCGTAGAACTTTGATCTTATTGCTGCGTGTTTAAATATTTCAATTGTGACTATTAATCGGAGTATAAACAAATTTATAATCATTGTTTTGAAAAATATTCTTCGGCACTATTGTACTTATTAACTACATGCTACTGACAAACTTTAAGTTTAACCCCAGATAATTATCGATTATAATTACTAGACTAACATGATATCTTTGCCAGTTAATTGTTATTAGTTGGTTAATAAAACAACTTAAAGTGAGAGAGATTGCCACAGATATTTTCTTTTATATATATATAATAAGCCATTTATTATTGCTGTTAATATATTCGCAAAAAATTACATCAACTTCTGGAAGAAAAAGAGCCAAAATTTGAACATTTTTCTTAGTCGGGGATTTTATTTTTCAAAATGTCAATCTGAAGCGTTACTAAAATTTTAAAACATTTTTGATGCAAGTCACACTGCAACATGCCAACCAAAGATTAATATCATGAAAACCAATAAATATTTTAAAGTAACGGTTCAAAAGGTTAATCTTGTGAGATACTACATTTTTAAAGCGCATTTAATATATCTCCAACCATTATCCACACAGCAAAGATTAGAATCATGAAATACTAATGTATCTTCTCAGGCAATTTCAAATAAGAAGAAAAAAAAATGATTTGGAAAAAATGATGGACATGTTTTAAGTGTAGATACTTTTCATCTAGGATGGAATAAAAAAAACCAATAAAGTGTCTTTTAATCAAGGTAAATTCGTTCGAATGATAGAAGCTTGTGACACGCGACGCCCGAATAGCAGACAGATTAGTTCAAATAATCTGACACGCCGAATCACGACATTAGAGTAAAGATATTCTCTGATCCTCAATCCCTCCCACCCCCTACTAACACTCTCCATTTTTCTTTTACATTTCATCGATTTTGGATGAAAAAGGAAAAGTTCTTTCATTTTCATCCATCTTCTAAAATCGCACCGCCCCGTTTCAGATCCATCCCCTCAATTTGAAAGTCAATCATCTTTCACTCCTCGGGGACTGTCAAGAAAAATTGACAAACCCAGGGCCCTGTTATGAAATGGTCTCTATCTCTCTCTATATCCCCTGATGCGGTCTATCGTTTAGCAACTCCCACTTTAAATACGGCTGTTTTATGGCTTTCCAGTGGAGAATTCTTCATCAAATAGAAAATATTTTGGAAGGCACGTAATTTGGTTTGATTCTCAATCGAAGAAAAATAAAAATCAGAATGATGTGACTTTTTTTATATATGTGTGTTATCAGGAGAGATTGATTCTGGTTTAACTCAATAAGACATTTCTGAGTTTATAAATTCTAAGCAGAGAGTACTTTTTTGTGCAATAAAAAAACTTGGAATATATATATATATACTCTCACTTTAAATACAGTTGTTTTATGGCTTTCAATTGGATAATTCTTCATCAAATTAAAAACGTTTTGGAAGACATATAATTTGGTTTTATTTTCAATCGTCGAAAAATAAAAATCATAATGATGCTATTTCTTTCTTTCTTTTTTAATGTGTTTTTGGAAAGAAATTGATTTCGGTTTTATTTAATAAGATATTAAGGAGTTGATTCTTTATAAATTCTATATAGGTAGTCAACGTGTGTTTTTAGCGTAATAAGAGAATTTCGAATATAAAGGGTGTCGCAAAATTCACACGAGATTTGAATTTTGCCACTATTCATTCAGTTAGTGTTGGTAGCCCTGTTTAAAAACCCATTTAACAACTTATAGTTTATGGTCAGTAAAACGAACGATCAACGTGTTTTCTTTGTTGAACAATATTTCAGAAAATAATTAAAATCTGGGGGCCAGAAGATGAAAATTTTAGAAATGACCTCTTCGATCGTGTGATTTAACAACATCGGATTTCTTTTTATGGGACTATTTGAAGTCAAATGTGTATGCCAACAAGATCACAAGCACGCATGCATTGAAGGAAGAAATTCAAAGCTGCATCAACGAAATTCAGTCACATTTATGCAAAATGCCCATGAAAAATTTCGATAAAAATGTATGTATATGCGAGCAAATACCCTTAGCGAGAGCACCCTAATGCTTTATAATCCTTCTCTGTGTACTTTACGATTCAGTAAAATATAACGATTTAAAGGATAAAAGCTATGTTTTTTAATTTAATTCAAATCTTGCCTTAATACGTTTTTCTATCGTGTAACGCTTCATTTCTACTAATCATAAACTATCAGCTGTCAAATATTTTTAATAGGGTTGCCAGCTCTTTACTGCACGAAAGATGGTAATTCAAATCTTGTGGAGATTTTAGGACACCCTTTATATAGGATTTAAGAATATTTATATGCGCAAGATCGTTCACTGAATTTGGATTAAATAACGCTCAATCATGTATGGAATTAAACAAAAGAAATATTTAATACCCATATACGTTTGCACAAAATATTTTATTGGAATTTCACATAATTTTTCATTTACAGAGATCTTTAAGCTACTATTATTTTTTTTGGATTAAGTTAATTATATTATAACTTATGCCATCAAACATCGTATCTTAATAGATCGAAGATAAAGCGGCCTTTGCCACAAAGTTTATTTCATATTTACTCTTTAAATTTGACAGTCAACCATCCTTCACTGACGAGGGATTTTCGATATAAATTGGCAAACTTGGGACTTGCTCAGAAATGGATTCTCTGTATTCCCTGAAGGGGTATCCACCATATTTCTATCATTCCATTTAACCCATATAATTCTATCTTTAGTAACTCCCACTTTAGTTAAGGGGGGTTTGAGGCTTTTCACTAGAGAATACTTTATGGAATAGAAAACAATTTGGATCTCACAAAATACAGTTTGTTTCCCTCGATCATCATCAAAAAAAAAAATCTGGTGATGTCATTTTTGTAAGTATGTGTTTGCAAAAAGACAGAAAAGGGTATAGATCATTTATCATTTATAAGTTCGTTCTTTCTTAATCCTAAAGGGAAAAAGTATTGGTCTTATAAACATAGTTGTGACATTTTTATTTACAAGAGATCTTAAATAAAAGAGATATTTCAATGAATAATAATAATCATATGTAGAATTACACAAAAAATATGGAGAGGTGGCAAATTTAAACGTATAGTTATAGACATTGCCAGATGTTATAGTTCAGACTCGCTTAGTCATCTGAAAATTAATATGTAAACAAAACCAATTAGGTATCAAATTTGTTGTGATTATTTATTTATTCTTTTATTGAAATGAAGAACGCAAATCGAATCTGCTAGCTCTGTCGACAACCAAATTTTTTCTTTTCCTACAAGTTTTTTCTTTTCCTACAAGTCTCTTCTTTCTGTCAATCGAGGAGTTAGTATTTTAAAATTTATGTACCACAAATTGAACTTTACAGTACGACAATGAATGAAATGATTGCTTATTCCAGCAGAAAAAATATTTTTTTTCGCGAATCACTATTTTTTCTTAAACAAAAGCAACGACACTTTTACAACGAAAATCCAGAGGCAAAAAATCATTTACACTAGGGCTATTTTGGGACAGATTTCGTAATTTTGAACCACGGTCCCATGACGATGACGACACCTCCCCCCCCCTCTAAACTTCCACATCACACCAGCGGGTGAAGGTTTGGCCCCGACGTATTTAACGCGCACCGGACCCCCTTACACGACGGTTCTTCGAGGGAATCGAGTCTGAAACCCTCCAGTTCCAAAAGCCGAAACCATGACACCACCGCCCGAGAAACTCGGAAGACACAGTCAAAGAAGCGAAATTAACAGTTTAAGATGTTGCAATAAGTTAAACTGTTTAAAAATTTACCACAATATTATTTTTTATACTAATGGTATTATTTCTTTTTTATCAATTAGAATATACTGTTTTCTTTTTGCCTGTTCTCCTTATTCTTACTATTTCTTAAGCTTTCTTTTATTTTAATGTAAACGTTAACAATGTCGTGAATAAATTTTAAAAAAAATTTCTATACAATATAATCATTTTGTTTAATTTTAAAAGTTAGTGAAAAAAAAGATCAAGATTAAATATAAAAAAGAAAGGATTTGATGTAGAAAGAAAAGACTATTTATAAAAAGAAAGAAAAGCATGTGACATTCCTATCAGTCTCTACATATGAAATTCAAACGAAGGTAACTGATCTTTTATTTTTATTCATCTGAACTATATATATGCAAACGCAGAATTTTTTAGCAGTTTCGTGGCTGGAGAGAGAAGACAGTTTTGTAATTTTAAACCTCGTTTTTATTCCAGCCCGCGAGACATAATCTATGTATAAGCAAGAAGCGAAGAGATACATCTACTTCACAACACAAGAAGAAATGAAAAAAAGAGCGAACGCAATATTTATCCCCATGATTGTATAGTGTGAGATTCTGATAGGGATTTCTTTACACGTGTCTATTTAGGTAAGGGTATTATAGCGATCTTTTAAAAGAATTTGTTTAAATCACCAAATTTTTATCCCGTTACTCGGAGTGTGGGATCTTGTCGATTGCGGCAATTTTACAGAGCTTCTGTTGCATTAATTAAATTAAAAAAAGTTGGAATTGGATCAGGAAATAAGAGAACATTTTAGAATGAAGTTATTATGGGCTAAATTAAGATAAAAATAAGGAAATTATTTAGGATTTAATTTAGATTTAGAGATATCATTACATGTATATCCCTTAAAGCTATTAAACCTCAGTCAACGGGCGTTTAGTCAATTTGAAATAAAAATATTTATTTATTTTATAGAATTCGCATTGTTTATTTAATGGGATTATAAGTTTTAATAATAATGCATGCTTTACAAAAGAGCATGCATATCTTTTGTCTTAAAGTATCAAAAATATTTTTATTCGCCTTTCATCAATAGGCGCATACTAACTGTCGACATTTTTCGGTGTATAGGAGAAGAAGCGATTATTGGCAGATACATACCACGCGATTATGATAATTATGACATTCATCTTGGAAAATTTAACTTTACCAGATATCGATCTGCAACAGTAATATATATGATTTTATTCCTAAGATACCACCAATAAGGGGATGAGAAATTTCGGAAAAAACTATCCACTTCCCCATCAACCATAAACATTGTGTGGGCGCGAGTTATCTCCATTTCATTGATGGTACATAACTTCTATCGGTGATGGCTATAGCTCAATTTCATGATGGCTTTTACATTTATAGCACAATTTCAGGCTTCTTGCTGTTATGACGCCAGTCATATTGATCACCGAATACCAATGCAGGAAGTCGGTAACTCTTTTATGATTACATGCTATTATTTAAGTTTATTTCTTCCATATTTGCATAAATGAAGTTTTATAAATTTATCACATTACAATATTCTGTGTTTTCAATCTCAAAATTTATATAATTGTTGGGACATCATTGAGCATTCCTCGTGATAATATAAAATTTACATATTCAAAATTATCAATCAATCATTACATTTTATTTACAAGTTTTATTCCGTATCAGCTGATCGATTACTTAATAGATTACAAGATTCTGTAATATTATTAATAAGGAATTATGAATTGTATAAGAGTTATTATTTCAAAAATATAGAAAAATGTTACTAAAAACATGCATTTATTTATGCAGAAAGAAGTAGAAAAATTTATAAAAAATTTGGAAGACGAAAAAAATTTCTAAAAAGGTTATTTAAAAAAATGCAGAATAACAAATAAATAAGGAAATTAATCCACAAATAAAAATCATAAAGAAGAATTTCTTTGATTTTTTTTTACAAAATCTTACAAATTTAGGATAAAGCAGGTAATAATCCTCTAATTAAAAAAAGCAGTTGAGCTTAAAATACCTGGAGATCATCACTTCGCTGTCAAGCCTCCAAATAGAAAACTAACTCAATTAATATTTTTCATGTATGCGCCTCCTCTTATACGCTTTTCGTGATAGGATATCAAAGCATCTAGAGGGGAAAAAAGTTTCTTGACTTTTAATAGAGACATCACCAAAATTCGAGTATATTCCAAAATTGTTTTTATCAATACAGACACCAATTTCTTCGCCAAATTTGTTAATCAAACATCGAGAATCATTTACCTAATATCCCTAATATATGTGTAAAATTATCTACGTTAATATGAGACTAACTGTGCATAGAAGTAATTTATCAGATTCTTATCGCTATCCATTAGAAGACTATCTCTTCATTATTTTGAATTCTGGCTTATTGAAAGCATGCGATTTCTGAGTTTAGTTTAGTTGCATTCGCGTCTTGTTTTAAGTAACACTAGTGCTACTCTGGAACGGATGTCGTGTTTTTGAATCTCGGTCAGATGATGAGAAGAAGACCTGAGCTAGCACCCATCCCCTCCAAAATTCCGAATCACGCCAGTGGGAGGGTAATTGGCACTTTAAGATTGATAATGCGCCTCACCCACTTGCGCGATGGTAATTGGTTATGGTGGGTAATGTTCACATACCCACTTCGATGGAATCAAGTTACGAACCCGGAACCCTTGCGTCTTGGGGACGAAACCTTGCCACCAGACCATCGTGGCTTGATATGATTTCTGAGTAACATGTTTCTATCAATCTTTTTAAGAATCTGAGATTTGCCTTTTGAATTTCGGGCAATAATCTCTTTTGAATTCTTTTCTATAGATCAAAAAATTCAAACCTTCGCACAGAGTAGTCTCGAGAAAAACTGATCATAGCAACACCCGAAACTACGAAATAAGCTTGCAAAACGAAAAATTAAATTGAAATAGGATTGCAATGGGATTGCAAATATTCAAAAATTTTATTCGAGATATGGAATTTTTGAAGAGTTTTGGGATTGAGAAACCACCTTCAACCATGTCAGAGAATTCAATTTCTGATATTATATAAAAATATTGTAAAATTTAAATGTAGCCAAATGCAGATTCTATCGAATTGAAATCTTATCTCAAACATTTACAGAAATATAATGCTACAATGAGTTTTGTACCAACGGAAACTGAAATTTCGAAAACCATTTATTGCCTCATTAGAGATGAACATTGGTGATCTTTAGTATGGTAAATTAGATGCAAAATTTTGGCATGAGTAATTATGTGTTTGTCGGTGCTTATTTGAAGCATATTTTAACTCAATAATCTAAATGAGTATAGTTGCAGAATAACTGTTTTAATTCAGATACTTAATCAGAAAATTCATGTATGGATGTAAAAAATAGCACTAACATTATTTTGATTGGAATAATAACTGACATATATTTGTAAATTCATCAGAAATTATAATGAATTAGTGTCTCAAATTTTTAAATGGAATTCATTTTTAATAATATAACAAACATCTGAAACTAGCGTTTAATATTTAAGATAGGACGATTCATCCCTTTATTTCCATAAAAATATTAGCAACAAGAACGGTAGAAAATGGTTTTTAAACTTTAAAAATAAATTATTATAGTTATTTTAAGAAGTAAAAAATATTTTTTTAAAAAAACAAGGCGACCAAAAAATATTTTCTCTATTTAGGAATAACTGTAGCTAAAACAAATCAAGGAAAACAAATTAAATTTATTATTGAAGTTGGGAAAGCCATGAAAAGGTGAATTTTTCAAAATAATTATGATAATGATTTAAGTCATCAATCAAATATATTTTATACCGTCGAAATGAAAACAGATCAATAATTACAATGAAAGAACAAAAAAAAATGATTTTTCAAAATTTCATTAAAATATGAATGATAAAAACTGATATTTCAACAACCGTAATGTATGCTGTGCATACTATTAATAATATGGTGAAATGGCTTCTGCATAAAAATAACGATAGTAATATAAATCATCGACAGAATAAATATTGTACTGTCGAAACAAAAACAGGTTAATGATTGCAATGAAAGCATAGAGGTGATTTTGCAAAATTTCATTAATGTTTCAAACGATAGAAAGTGTTATTTAAGTAATCTTGAAGTATGTTGTGCATACTATCAAAAATATGGTGAAATTAATTCTACAAAATAATAATATTAGTACCAGAAGATGCTGATGTAATATACAACAAAACAGCCTTATTGGAAGATGCTTTCAGTTTCAGTTTTTTCTGTTTAAGACTATTTATAATAATTATTATAATCAAAATTACTCTTTATTATTATTATATGTTTTGCGGACTTTTTTTAAAAAAAATAAGTTGCAAAATTTAAAAAATTATTTTCCTAGATGCTACAGCAATAATTTCGTTATTAATTATTTATAAATACATTCTAGTTTATTTATTAGATATGACTTTGGAAAAAAATATCTGAAATATGTAAATCCTTAAAAGAGTACCTCCAAAACATAAAGAACCCCACATTTGCTTCCTCGGAGAAATATTATATTTACATGTTTCATAAAAATCCCTGAATACTGTTATCCGTAAAAATCCTTCGAAACACGGCTCTCGACTTTCAAACCCATTCCAACTTTCAAATAAAAACGAATATTTATTTGCACAAGAGTATGAAATAGCTATTTTAAAAGACTGTTTGCTTTCTATGGAACATGTATATCAAAGCAAGATAAATATAAAAATCCTTCTAAAGCAGCTTTTAGCAGCATAAACCTCTACTTCGCCTTGAGCTAGAAAGAACCGAAATATAACACCTGAAAAGTAACGGCAGCCTTCAGCATTTATTTTATCGTATATCTATTCCGCGCTCTTCGTATTCTTGCATTCTTTCTCTCTCTGCAAATGATGCACGTGATGATTGTTCGTGCGCCCCTTCATCACCCCTCTTCACGGAAGATAGTGGGATATTCCAGCGACAAATGATGGGGCTAAGAGCATGCCGAACGCTAATTGATGTAGGAAAAGGCTGCAGAGCCTCTGTGATAACCATCTTTGGTAAAATTCCTCAGAGGAGGGGGGAGTTATACGCTTGAGTGACGTGTGGGACCATAATAATTTTTGCTGCTGTTATGACCCAGCAACAGATCTGGCGTAGAAATTTAATCTCT
The DNA here is from genome assembly GCA_026543865.1 of Argiope aurantia. Taxonomy (NCBI): domain Eukaryota; kingdom Metazoa; phylum Arthropoda; class Arachnida; order Araneae; family Araneidae; genus Argiope; species Argiope aurantia. The sequence goes on along the minus strand of JAPMOR010076219.1, from coordinate 53,359 downwards.
AATGTTTCCTCTGCCGTTACTGCGAAAAGATTAATTGAAGCGTAGGACTTATTAGAGCTGGAAGAAAGTTTAGCCGATGGATTTGGAAGTAATTAATTGTTATTATCGAGAATCGAAGTCCGTTTAATCCGTCCCAAATTGGTGGTAATTGTTGGGATACCTTTTACTAGTATGTGCTATTTGTCTTCTTGTTTCTTCATTTGATTTTGGAAATGTCCTTGAGAGTCCATTGCATTCAAATATACACAAAATGCCCACACAAAAAATGTCGAAATAGCTATCTCTTAAACGGCTTCATAGTTTTTTTGTGTGCTTTTAATTGAAAAAAATACTCTAAATGTCGCGAAAAGTTATATTTTGGTTTGTTTAAAGATTTGGTTGTTTGGTTATAAAATGTTTAGTAAAATATAATATTGAAAAATACTACAGAGAATTTTAATAGTAATTAAAATCATCCAAGCATTTTAAGCAGAATATTCTTCGACACTAAGATTGTTTTTATGACATTAAAGATTTATGTATTGCTGAATCATCAAAATAAATTTTATGTCCATAATTTGTTTCTTAACATCAAAAGCTTGTTGATATTAGTTTTAAATTATTTCTAACTTTAAATTTCTTTGCGATACTTTTTATAAATATTTGAATAATATTGTAATTAATAACTTTGAATTTTCTTTTAAAAATTTTCATTTTTTTTTTTTTTTTTGCAAACTTCGCCAACAAAAGATTTGTATTACATATAAATACAAATTTATTAGCTGATAAAATACGCATATGCACTGCATTCACTCTAATTTGAGTTGCTAGCTAATAACTAATCAGTTAAATATAAGCATACCTATAAGATTGAAAATGTTCGAAATAATAAAGAATTTAATTTTTATGTTGTTTGAGTCAATAATTATACTGCTAAAAAATCTTAACATATAATTTTTTCTTACAATCTTCCAATTCTGTAAGTCATACCAGCAAAATATTCTTGATACACTAACATTCTGTTCTTGAAGAAGTGCATAATACTTCATTCAGGACTGTTGGAGTTATGAAGTTTAGAATTTTTAAGAATTTAACATATACCTCTAACGAGCGATGAATAAGTTGAAGGCTGGCTCATATTCCAAATGACCATTAGCAAGGCTTAAAATACTGATATTTAAAGTTTAATAACACTATCATTTTATTTGCAGAAAAGAACCCCTCTTTTTTTTCTTTTTTTTTTGTCTAAAATATCATGACGTTAAGAACATTGCTTCTCGCTTTCTAAGAGTTTTTTTTTTTTTTAAAAACTTTCAATTATACATATTCAAATAACAAAAAGGCAATTCGTTATATATATCACTTAGAGCATTTTTTTTTCTTTCGGGAATATATGTCTATCCCTAAAGATTTAGAAATCAGCAGCCAGAAGACTATTAAAGTAAATACTCTGTGTTCATTTAGTTTTGTTATTTGTAACTATTGTTTTTATGGGATTCTTTATATACCAAATAGTCTAATTAATATTATTAATAGAGGCGCTGCAGGCACTCTCTAAACTGTATAATTTGAGAATAAGTAGTGAGGACTTGCTTTTCTCACTTCCGTGTCTGTTCTTTTGAAACTGGTGTATTTAGGCACAGCTCGCTTGATGCTAGTGGCAATGTTGAATGTCAAATGCTTTGTGTTACCGTAAATGTTATGTGATTTTCGAATATATTTTATATGTTGTGTGATGTCACATTGCAAAAATAAATACGCAAAAGGCAACCAAGAATTCTGCATTGTATTAAAAACCATACACACAGATATATTCTCTTTAATATTGTAGGGGTATTCTCTATAATATTATTGATAATGTATCGGCTTCGGAATCGGAGGGTTTCATGCGTGAGACCCAATTCCATAGCAGAACCATCGTGTAAGCGGACCTAGTGCACATTAAATATGTCAGGGACAAACGTCCTCTCGCTGGTAAGGTGTGAAAGTTTAAAAAGGAGGATGCCAGCTCAGGTATCGTCCTCTTCATCTAACTGAGGTTCAAAATTACGAGGTCCGTCCCTAGTGTTGCTTTAAAACTTGACTTTAATATAACTAAACTATAAAATTTTAGCATTGCATATGCATTAAAAATAAAATTTTCATGAATTTCGTTGTATGTATTGACTTATAACAAGCTTTTTAGGCAGCCAATTAAATAAATGATTGATTTCGAAGGCAATGCTCGATAAAAATAAAAGTTCTTAAAATATAACAGAAATCTGTAGCACAAACTATACGATTATATGATATTAATAAATAAAGGATTTCCTAAGGCAAGATTGGCACGCTGTGTGTATTATTATTATTATTATTATGATCTCTCATCTTTCACAAATTAAAAAAATTTCCACTAGCATATCAATACTTGCTGGAAAACAGCTTTTACGGAATTCCGGACTGAAAATGAAAGACAGCATTGCACCAAATTGCACCAAAATGAGCTTATTTTTAATCTTCTACAGTGACTTGTTAAGATGTATCTTCATTTTGTAAAAAAAGAAAGAGAAAATGCTCTAAAAGTATACAAAACTACTGCCACTAACTATTTTCTAAAGTTCGTTATTGGCATTGTAATTTTATAGCGTTCCTGCAATAATCCTGAAAACGACAAGTAGTATACGAAATAAATTTAATAAAATCATTGTTTTCAAGACATATTTTTGTTATTGTAATAGAAAGAGAAATATATATATTTTTAAATTTATTTTTTACTTTCGAATGTCAATCTAGAATTCATCAATATAAAAGAAAAAAATCTTTAAAACAAATAAATTTTTCTAAAATTTACAATCAGATTATCTCAGTCACATTGATTGTTTCAATTAAATAAATCGATTAATTGAGAATTATTTTGAAAAATGTTAAATATATTTAAATATATGTTAAATATGGTGAAGTATTTAGAAATATATGTTTAATATATTGAATTATCTATACTTATAATAAAGCTCAATGTGTGTGTGTGTGTGTTGGCGCTCTACAGACCAGACCATTCAACCTACAGCTACCAAATTTGGCACGTGTATACCTTGGAGGCCGGGAATGTGCACCTGGGGGTTATTTTTTCGAATTTTTAACTAGAATTTTATTTATTTAAAAATTAAGCGAAATTTTGATATGTTTCTGCTATAACTGCCGAAAATATTAACGCACAAAAAAGATTTTTACATGAAGTTAAAGATAAAAAATTTATCTTTTAAATGATACTACTGTTTTAATCTTAAAATTAAATTTCTATTTTTAATGAATTTTTAAATAAATATTTTAACTATGTTTTTCAATAATTTTTTTCGTCAAAAATAAAAATGAGGATTAAGCACGTTTCGCATTCATGAGAAAAAAATAGCTTTGTCAAAGTGTTCCCATCACATTGATTAAAGCTCCAATTAAAAATAAATTAAATCTTTTTGGAAAAGAAAGCTGCAAAAATATAATTTTCGGCACGTGTCTGCAGGAAATGAAACAAATATGAAATATTATTTTTTCTAACAAATAAATTCAAGAAAAATTATTTTATGATCTTTTACACTCTCTATACAGGGTGTTTATTCAGTCCCCGATCCATTTTGATATTTAATGACTCATAAAATAATGAAGATATAAACAAACTTATGGCATTTATAGATGGAATAACTCATATATTTTCCTTTTCAGGTTTGAATATTTTTACTTTTGTAAATATCGTCTGCGCGTGTTTTTAATTTCAGATAATTTTATTTTCCAGTCTAAATATCTGTACTTTTCTGAATATCGTCAGCTTATTAATTGCATTTTTCTCTCTTTTGTTTTTGGCAACTATTGAAATGTTATGTTTACTTTTGATGTGTTTCTTCTATGTAGTACTTTTGTATGTGATGTTTTATTCTATCGGATATTAAGGAGAATAACACCACAAGAGAAAGCACAGATTTTATGGTGGTCATAGAGTTAATTTCCAATCAACTAAATCACTGACTTTTAAGAGTTAATTTCAAATCACTTAAACTGACTGATTTATGAAGATTTGAATATCACTATTCAATAAAAAAAGGATAATTTTAGATTTTTCATCGATCGTTTCAAAGAAAATGCCCCAATCAGCGCGCAGGTTTCTGAAGATTAATTGGCCTAAGATTATGAAAATGATGAGTTTTTCTAAATTTTTAACATTTAAAACTTCATAAATAAGTCTTAGTTGATCGTGGAAAATAGAAACATTCATTCATTTATTTAAAATTTGGTGTGTCCAGAATATTTCTCAGAGTATGATACCTTACTGCATTAAATTTAGACTTCATAATTTTTGAAATATATTTATAAGCAGGAACAAAATATTATTATTGATTTCATTTCAATCCTTTTGAAAGCAAAACTAAAAACTGAATTTTATACTGAATCTCAGAAATTTTTGTTCAATTATTGTTTGAGATATTACATAAACTATGAAAAATATTTTGTAGTTAACATAAGACTTAAATACCGAGCGATTCTGTTTGCAATACTCATATTCAATAATAATAATAATTAATAAATAACAATAAAGATGATTAATAAAATAAAACGCTTGGTTTTATTAAACAATATCTTAATATTAATTGCAATTTCGTCATTTACATTTTTAATTAAAGTTGAAGTTTTACCGGAAATGGCAACAAATTAGCAAAATATATAGTAAAATGAAAGAAACGATCTAAACAACAGTATAAGTTTGGTATGACTATCAAAATTTGACGATTAAAAATGTTTTGTTTGAGAATCCTATAAGAGACCAGTTACTTAAAATATTTAATTGAAAATTGTAGTGAGCTTTAATACTGGCGAACCGGCTGTTCGCCAAAGGCGGCTAGTATTGAAATATATGTTAAATATATTGAAGTATATTGAAATATATGTTAAATATATTGAAGTATATTGGAATAAATGTTAAATATATTGAAGTATATTGAAATATATATTAAATATATTGAAGTATATGTTAAATATTTTGAAGTATATTGAAATATATGTTAAATATATTGTAGTATATTGAAATAAATGTTAAATATTTTGAAGTATATTGAAATATATGTTAAATAAATTGAAATTAATATATTGACATAAGTAAATACAAAAATGCGCAAAATTTCAGAACAATAGCCCATCAATAAAAGTAAGAAAAGTGTTTTTTTATTGTTTTTTTTTTTCGCTTACTTACTTACTTAACACTTAATCAATTTGAATCCCAATTTTTCTAGAAATAATACCACTCATACAGATTAAAAATTTAATTCTATAAACTTATACCTAGATTGCCAACATCTGAAAATATTTAATCAATATCTTGACATCAAGAACATAAAAGTTCGGAAGTTTTCAAGCTTTTCAATGTTACAAAATGGGTGAAAAATTCATTATGATATTGCATTTTTACAAACATGAAGCAACACAAAAATGCTTAGAAATAATACTGCTCCATCTTAAAATGTAAAAATTATTGTCTTTAACAGGACCAGTTTGTTTACTTCAATGTTTGTATGTTCAATTTACTATATGTTTACTTTGTATGTTGCAACTTTAAAAAATTCATTTTAACTATAAATAATCATACGAATAATTAAATTAATATTATTTTGTTCCTGGTTGCTCCTAATTTAGTAGAAGTTGTAATTCCTAAATATAAACTTAGTCCAATGAGAGTATATTGAAAAATATGCAAGTACACAGTCGCATTAAGAAGGTGAACGTAAAATTCTGAGTACGAGGTGATTTCTGAAGAAATATAATACAAACACCTAGCAAAGATTACAGATTCAATAAATATAAATAACACAACTGTAAACTTAAGGGATTGGCACTTATTTTACAGTGACTAGTAAGGTTTAATTTTAATACTTGCAATTATTTAAAATTAGTTGAAAATGGTTCTAAATGGAAAAAGAGACTTTTTATCCATTTTTAAAGAAAGGTAACTTCTAAAAAAATAATCAACTTATGATGAGTTCTTGAAACTGTACTTTGACACAGATATAATTCCATAGTGAGGATTCATGGAATATAGGGAATGCAGAAAATATAGAAATGTAGAAATTTATCAAAATACTGAGATAACTTTTTTTTTTTGGAATTACCAACATTCATTTCTGCTCTCTTCTGATGAAATATTTTTTTTATCAAAACTTTCTTCATATAGTATGATATTATTGCTATTTTATCGAATTAAAAACATATAGGAAGAATCCTAAACATGGAAGAAAACACTTTCGGGTATAGAAAAAATTCGTCGAAATATTTTATGTAAAATTCCGAGGATATATATATATATATATATATATATATATAAATTCATTAATACTCTTGAAAGGGAGACTACTTTAACTAGAATTTTGCTATAGGTTTAAATTTTTAAAAAATTCCAAATTATAGTTCTCGTTATGTTAAAAATTTAACGTTTCTTTAGGGAGGAAAAATGTAACACGTAATTTAATGATTAAAGAAATCAAATTATTACCGCTTCAATAAAAATATTCAGACGTATTTCGTTTACAAATTATCCTTATTTATAGAACAAATCTACAGAATCATGCTTTGATTTCCTACACAAAACCTTCTTTACTTTTTTTCTCAAAACTGTTTTTTAAATCCAAAATGTAAATCAATTTGTTGATTACAGAACACATTTCTCAATACATTTTAGAAAGATTAATCAATTCAAAATTGAAAAGAAACTATACAAATATTAAAAAATAAAATGTAAAAATATAAGAATAGAAGAATAGAATAGGCAAAAAATATGTGCTGATAATTAGAACTTAATAATATTAGAATTTAGTGATATTATACGAGGATAAGAATTTATTTTCTCTGAATATAGGAAATTTTATTTTAAATATTTCAAAATGTTTAATATTTTAAATATTTCAATTTTTTTGTCAGTCTTAAGCCAATGTTTTCTGTTTTTATTAGTGTACGGGATCTTCAATTTTTTTTAAATATAAGGTAAAGTTCTTTATTAGTAGTATTTTTTTTTCTCATATTGATCTCCGAAATACAGTTACAAGTGACAGAAATAACTTTAGGTCTCAGAAAAGCCGAGGTCTTGCTACGATTTATTTATTATCGCAAAATAAAATGTCTAAAGACTAATAAAATTACTAACAATGAGCATAATATTCTATTGTTATGCATAACAAGGCCATCTCCCAAGAGGAAGTCCATACTTTTTCTATTCCGAGCAATGCAATCGAAACCAGAAAGGCGATCCTCTTCAGCCTAACAAATGAACCTACATTCTGCCTGCTGCCATTCCTCCTTCACTAATTGAATTCTGAATATTTCGGCGTTGCAAATGAGATTCCTGCTTTTACCCAGCCTCCAGGAATAGATCTTTCAGAATCTAATAAATAGGGAGCTTTCATTCTCGACGGTTGGTCATTTTCTGTAGCCTCTCTCCAAGAGTGTCCCAGAAGACTTGGTGGGAGCAGGTCAGTATTCCTCGCAGTTGCAAGCCCCCCTCTCTCTCTCTATGAAACTGGACCTTCAGCGCCTAATGAATTTGCAGCTGTGATATTGATCATTTTGCAAGCCTTCAGGCTGGGTTTCCGATGCACTCTGTTTGTGGAGAAGTTTCGAGTGATGACAACAATAGGCGGAATATCAGCCCATCCAAAGGGGTGGAGATGATGAGTGAGATGCTGACGGTGAAAGGCGACGCTGGTAATGTAAGAGGTCAGCCGTGAAGGTCGATTATTATATTCGAAATATGCCATTTTAATGCATAGAATTTCATATTTCTATGGAAGGTATTGAGTAGCAGAACAGGAATTCTATGAATGGAGGGTAGAAAGTTTTAATTAATCTAGTTTGATATTTTAACTAAAAATATTAATGATGCTGGGAATAATTTACATGAAGTTAAGTGGCAACTATGTATTTCAAAATCAAACCAAAGTAAAATAATTGATCACGAAGTTATAAATTTATAATTCTGAACATCATAGCATTCACATATTTATGATATGGTGTTAGATATTGTACAATATTATTTAAGTAAATGAGACATCGGAAATCAGATTAATATCTCTTCAGTAGAAAACAAGCAGAAATGCTTTCTTCTTGCCTCTTATTCAATGATCCAGCATCTTCTCTTCCGTTCTTCCTCTATGTTCGTTTGAATTCCCTAAACGCTTTGAAGTGGTGGAATAGTATAGAATAGAAATTCTCGAACGTCTTGATAGTCCGAAAGATCTAGAGCTTGATCCTTTAATAAATTTTATCCAAACTTCTACGCATTTATGTTCTGATAATTCTGAATAGGAAATTGAATACACACATGTGGAAACACAATTCTAATAATGTGGAGTTAAATTTAGAGATAAATCAGTATTTTGAAGAAGATTTTTTTTTCTTTATTATAATTAATTTTCATATGATAAGAAGGGAAAGATTTTGAAAATTGAAACATGATAATTTAATTACATTAAAAACATTGCAGTTATTAGAAAGTTTAACATTTTATTATCTTGAAGAATAGTGACGAATATATGGTATTATTGTAAGATCAAAGATGCCCACCAAAGTTGAACCCACCTCCAACGTCTTCTGCATGTACTAAACCTTTTTAAATACATGGATCTTAACACCTAACGCCACACCACACCTCCGTTTTTAGAGCTGATATGGACCCTTGAAGAGTGTATGCATCTATTCATATATTAAAATCATTGTAGTTCTTTTTCTTTTAAATAAAAATATGTTTGTTACTTTTCGATTAGCATGATCTGATTTGCCGCCAAACTAAATCAACGGCGTTAGTTGTCGCCAAATATTTGTAACACTTTGAAACGTGTTATAAATAGTTGTCATGCCTGGTAGCCAAATATTACTGCCGCATTCGTTCTTCGTAATACGAATAGTTAATTTTAAAATGTATTCAGTACTCTATTATTTAATGAAAGATAAAAACCTGTTGTTAATTTCATAGTTTATAAAAATCTATCATCCTTCTCGGAAAACAAACAAGTGACACGTAGCTACTGTTTTTCGCACTTCAATTAATAATAAATCACCGATTTTCATTTTCAATTTTTTCATACAAAACATACAAATAAAAAAATCCTGCATCGTCTAAAAATTGGAACTTGAGATTTTGACATATCTTAGCATATCAGAATTCTCTAAACCTGAAAACAAATTTTGTAATTAGGTATTTATTTTTAAGAACACAATAGCTCAAAACTACATTCAGTTAAATAGACAAAATTTTGTATGTAGTCGTTGCAAAAAATGTGTACATTTCTATCAAATTTTGAAGGAAACCAATTCATTAGAAATTTGTCTATTCAAGTGAGCCCAATAATTTCACAAAACAAATATCTGGATCAGTAAAAAATGATATGGATTTTTAGCATCTAAATTATATATAATTATCAAATTTTAAACAAAATCAGTAAACTATCAATCGGTATGTACATTGGCATATATATAAATACGATAACTAAAAAAAAAAGAATGTTTAAATGAGAAGGAATTAAAATGAAACAAAACACAAAAATTTGTTAATATTTTTATTCGATATATATTCCAAGATATTATAATAAGATAAAGAATCTTCTTTTCTAATATTGAAACTAACAAGAGAACACGGAAATTATTTGACATTTAAATGGTGGAAAAACATTATTGTTACTGCAGCTTTATTTCATTTGTTTTCTTTATTTATTTAGTGAGAAAACGGTGACTATGCTGATATTTCGAAGAATGTAAACAATATATCTTGAGTTCACATTAAAAAAAAAATTTCTAACACATATACGCAAAGATGAAGGTTTTTTTTATATATCTTTTTTTTATACAGGAGTACAGGGTTTGTTCCATTTTGATTAAAGTTGGAGCATTGCTCTTCAACAACTTCTTTATCAGTACTTCAAAGTTCAAAAGTTCATTAAATTGTGACTATGTTCATTAAAATATGACTATAAAATTATTTTTACTCTAGTTAAAACTCAAACGATTACATTCTTAAATGTAAAATTTCATTTCGGTGCAACGCTTTTTATTTGATTTTGATAAATTTAATTATCTATAAAATATATTTTAATGTTATTATAAAAATAAAATTCCAACTTATTTCATAATTCTATTTCATATTCTATTTTCTTGCAAATGCTAAAATCTAAAATTTAGATTTAAAAAATAAATAATAATATTTTAAAAATATTATTATTGGAATAATATTTTTAAAATATTATTCCAAAGTGGAGCTCTTAATTTTCCTTTAAATATAACATGTTTTTTTTTCAAAATTTGCATATACTATAATTTGTAGCAGAATGATTTCAATCTTTATATATCTTATCAAATAATTATTATTTCCACGTTTAAAATTTAACAGCCAAAAAAGGCTAAATTCCAAATAAACAAGGTTGTTGTCAAAAGCGGCTAATCATTTATAAATGCTGATATTAAGCAAAGTTTTTATACAAATATATTTTCTAATTAATGGAAGCATTTGTTATCAGTACTTGAAAGTAAAGTCGTATATGTAGAAATAATTCTTTGAATTGTTCTCTATATATTCAGAATCTTTTTAGGAAAATCAAATAAGAACAGCGAAAAAAAACACAATATGTTTTAGAAAATTACTTTATTAATTTTTTAAAGAAATAATTAATTTTTTAATTGAAAATTTTAAGACAAAAGAATATTAACTGAGTTAAAAGCTTAATATGTTCGTGTAAAATATTAGTTTCTTTTGAATTTCTCTAAACTAAATTATGATGCTTATTTATAAAAAAAATACATGAGACCTATAAGAGCAAAATCGATATGTCTAAAAAATTATTTTATAAAGATTTTATAAAAAAATAAACTTAATAAATAAAAAATGCAAAAATAAAAAAAATCTGGTACTTAAGTTAATATCTAATAACACTTTCCTCTCATTATCAGCATCAGAGCAATCACTTGGAGTATAAGAGATATAGTTTAGAAACCACGTTCCCATAAATTAATTTGAAAATTTCCGATATTTTAAAGATTTATTTTATCTCCGGGACAAAACAGAAAATAAAAATATATATGTTTTTTTTGCATTACTTGTTCTAAAGATATACACTATCTATATAAAGTTTTACAGTTATTTTTTCAATAGGGATAAGATAAAACAAACTAAGCCTAGCTCTATATCACTAGAAGACTAGAGTTTAAAATGTTTAAAATGACAAAAAAAAAAAAAAAATACAGAAAAAAGTACAAATTTAAAAACCAATTTTTACGACGCTCCAAAATGAATTCTGGTTCAAAGAAGATAATACTTTTTTTTTCAATCTTCCTCCATTCTTTCTTTGGGCAATACAATAGATTGAAGAGAAAAAATTATTCTCCCGTTTAATTAAAAGAAACCGGATTAAAACTAGAAGAAGACATACTTTTTTTCTTGTTCGACTGCTTCATTCTACAATATAAACGTAAATGTTGAAGTGTTAAGTTTTTTTTAGTATTTTCTCACCATTTCTGTAAAGAAAAACTTGCTGCACGATGACTATTTGCTTCAGTGAAAGCCATAAAAGGAGATAAAATAGAGTCTTTTACTTTAAAAGCAATCGGCTGAAATGAAAGTGACGGACTAATTCTTTTCTTCTTTTTCCGGAGAGCCGGCTTCCTTCATTCGATGGATTAAAATGCCGTGCTCTAATTCGCCCGTGGCTAGATAATTCTAGTCTCGTCAAACTCTAAACGAGAAAAGTTTCAAAGCTACTTCTTTTGGAATCACTAGTGACAGTAAAACATTTGCTAGAATACAAGAGATCTTTGTGTTCTTTGCAAACAACGATTTCACTTTGCCATGGTCCACTGCAACTTCAAAACATTCCTTTGGAAAGAAGAGAAACAAAGTTAATACTCCTAAATACCAATTCTATCATTGAGGAACTCTTAATTATTTCAAGCATCAATTGTTTCCTTATCTAAATCTTAGCCTTTGCTTTAAATTTTATACAGTTCAATTTTTGAAACTAGATATCTTTTAGTTTTATTAAGATGTCTGTGAGGAATATTAGATACTTTCAAATTTAATCTAAATTTGGGCAGTTTATTTTTCTAAACATTATATAGCACGTACACCCATCAACGTACAGTAGGTTATTAGTTATTTTGAAACAAGACATAATTTTACTAGTAGGAAACAATTTTTGTTTCCTTTGCTTATTATTCAACTGTTTCTATAATATGGTTTAAACCTTATCATGCATAATTTTAAAAAACGAAGAGGCTTTCAATTCATATTCATAATTCTTGTATAGGCGATAAAGTTAAGTGTTGAATCTCACTTTTTTTCAATTTAGAATTCAGATCTCAATACTTATTTTTTCAATTCGAGGCACTTGAACAGAATATTTTTTTAATTATCAGGAAAAATTAATAAATAAAAAGGTAAATTATCCTTATTACCACAAAATGCCTGACGACATTGTTACGATATCTACACAATATTGGCTGGCATTCAGAATGCCATATAATATCTAGTGCTAATACAAATTTTTTGTTAAAATTGTTAATACGTATCAGTATTTTCACAAAAGCTTTTATTTATTTGTATGTTTGGAGATCTCCATAAATGTGTTATCTTTTTTCTATGATATCATTTTCTAGCACCGCATAATCGTGATTATTTTGAATGCAGTATGATATGCACAGTTTTTATACAGACAAACTTTCAATGGCATATGCTATTAAACTGACTTGAGAATCATTAGATGTTGTTATATATTAGAGTTTGTTGAACCTTCTTATTCCTAAATTAACACAGAAAAAATAAAATTATTCTAAAACGTCCCTATTATATAGGCTTAATAAGCGTTTTAATAAAAAAAACAATAATAATTTTATCAAATGCTGAGCATACTTTTTAATGAAATTTGTTTTAAAATACCTCAATAATGCATAATGAAATGGAAAATGAATGTTATATTCATTTGTTTACTAGTCATTTTTGGAGATTCATCAAACCGCGTGATTAAAGGTTGTTAAAAACCTATTATAGAAACATATTATATACATGACATTTCATTTAAACATATTAAAGAAAATTTGATCTCCATGAATTTATCAGCAATATATTTATAACTTCAGAATATTTATGTACTAATAACTCATACTATTTTAGAAGCTTTAAATAAGTTTAACTTCATCCTACTCATTTGCAATCATAAAGAAAAAATCTTAAATTTTATGTACTAAAAGCATGTTTCATGAATAAAGTCAATCAATATACAAAATAATGGGTATACTCTGAAACGTCGGTTATAAACAATGAAACAAAAACCATGAATGAAATATTTGTGGCAGTAAAGAACACTATTAAAGTTTTGTTACAATAATGGAATGTATTAAACAATATGCTTAAATAAAATACGCATAATATAATATGCGGAAATATGCTTAAAAGTAATTTCAAATATGGTTTTATTAGAAAAAAATAATAGAGAATATATACTGAATTAATATCTTAATAAATATGATATTATGAATTTTTAGAAGGATATAAAAATCGTTTATGCCTTTGTGTTTTGGAAAATTAAAGTATGGAATATTGCCTTTTATTAATTTATTTTTTATTTGTCTTTTCAGTTATATTTGTGCCATATATATTAACTCTAGTTATAGTTCTCCGTCCCACAGAACGCCATTATTTTTCACACATTTCACGTGAACGTCACACCGTTTTTTTATTATTATAAGAGTTATGCCTTGTTGAGAAAACATCGTATATTGCTTTCTGGAAATGTTTGTTGGTATTTAGAGACATACGTTGGTGAGCTTATCGATTACATATATTCGAAAAATAACCGTTCGAATTATTATTTGAATATAATTCGATCCTTTAGTTTTACTTTAAATATGTACACTTTCTTTTAAATTTGAATGTACCATAATTTGTAGCAGAGTGATTCCAATTAATTTATGCTTTTTTACCTTATCAAATAATTATGCTTTCCATGCTTAAATTTTAATAGACCGAAAAGGCAAAGTTCCAAAATCATCAAAAGCGGCTAGTCATTTATAAAAGCCGATATAAAACAAACTTTATATGCAAATATATTTTCTAATTCATGGAAGTCAAGTGAACGCAAGGTTATATATGTAGGGAAGCATTTTTGAATTATTTCACTATAAATTCACGAGTTTCTTTATGGAGGACAGATAAGAACAGGAAAAAATTACCAATATATTTAACAAATTATTTTATCATTTTTTAAAGAAAAACATTTTTTATTAGTAAATTGAAAATAAAATAACATTAATTCAATTTAGGACATTGATGAAAATTTTTCGTGCATGTAATAAGATTCTTTTGAATTTTTCACAACTGAATTATGATGTTTATTTGTAAAAAAAAATGAATGAGACTTTTAAGTGTAAAATCAACATACTTAATAAATAAACTTTATAAAGTTTTAATAAACAAATACATTTATTCAAAAAATGCAAAGATTAAAAAACATTAAAAATCCGATATAATTGTTATTATTCTGATAGCCCTTTTTTTCATTACCAGCTTTGAGACAATCACCAGGTTTATAAGAAATATTGTTTAGAAATATAGGTTCTTTATTTTCCAATAAATTAATTTTGAAAATTTCAGATATTTTAAAGGTTTATTTTATTTCCGGAACAAAACACAAAAAGAAAAGATACATGCTTTTTATTGTTCATTCTAATGATAAACACAATCTATATAAAGCTTGACACTATTTTTTTTTATTTGGATAAGATAAAACGAACTAAGCCTAGCTCTATATCACTAGAAGACTAGAGTTTAAAATGATAAAAAAAACAAAGTACACATTTAAAACCAAATTTTTACGACGCTCCAAAATAAATTCTCGTTCAGATCATTTTTTTTCAATTTTCCTCCATTCTTTCTTTGGGCAATACAATAGATTGAAGAGAAAAAATTATTCTCCCGTTTAATTAAAAGAAACCGGATTAAAACTAGAAGAAGACATACTTTTTTTCTTGTTCGACTGCTTCATTCTACAATATAAACGTAAATGTTGAAGTGTTAAGTTTTTTTTAGTATTTTCTCACCATTTCTGTAAAGAAAAACTTGCTGCACGATGACTATTTGCTTCAGTGAAAGCCATAAAAGGAGATAAAATAGAGTCTTTTACTTTAAAAGCAATCGGCTGAAATGAAAGTGACGGACTTATTCTTTTCTTCTTTTTCCGGAGAGCCGGCTTCCTTCATTCGATGGATTAAAATGCCGTGCTCTAATTCGCCAGCGGCTAGATAATTCTACTCTCCCCAGACTCTAAACGAGAAAAGTTTCAAAGCTACTTCTTTTGGAAACACTAGTGACAGTAAAACATTTGCTAGAATACAAGAGATCTTTGTGTTCTTTGCGAACAACTATTTTACTTTGCCATGGTTCACTGCAACTTTAAAATATCCTTTGGAAAGAAGAGAAACAGAGTTAATACCTCTAAATACCAATTCTACCATTGAGAAACTCTTAATTATTTCAAGCATCAATTGTTTCTTTATATGAATTTTCGGATTTTCTTTCAATTTTATACATTTCAACTTTTAAAACTAGAAATCTTTAAGTTTTGTTAAAGCCTTGGTGAGAAATATTACATATTTTGATATTAAATTTAAATATGTGGGTTTTATTCTTCAAAATATTTTATGGTTCTCAAATGAATCAGCGCACTTTAATCCATCAACTGTTTTGAAACAATATATTTGAATTTTACTTATAGTATCAATTTGTCTTTCTTTTTTTTTTTTTTGCTTATTATTCATATCGTTTTATGGTAGGATTTGCACCCTTATCATGTATAATTTTAAAATGAGAAGATGCTTTGAATTCTTATTGATGATTCTTGTATAGATGACGGCATAAAACGCTGAATCTTGCTTTAAAATCCACTATATTTTAAAATTTAGAATCCATTTCTTATTTTTTTCAATTTCAGACACGTCAAAGAATATAGTTTGTAAAAATTAGCATGAAAAATGAGTTGTTGTTAAAAATATAAATTATTCCTATTAGGTAATGCTTAACGATATTGTTACAATATCGCGACGATATCATGCAATATCTTGCGCTAATAGAAATATTTAGTTAAAATTGTTATTCTGTAATCAGTACTTTCACATAAGTAGATTTAAGGCGGCTCATATGGTTTTATTTATTTAAATATTTTGGAAATCTCCAAAAACGTTTTATCTTATTTCTATGACCTTATCATTTTCTGATAACTTCGCAGCTCTTAACTATTATTTAAAATACAGATACACAGTATTTATGCAAACAAAATTTAAATGGCAAATGTTCTTAAACATGATTTTACAAGCATTCGATGCTCTATTGCAAGAATATGTTTGATATAATTGAAGTAATCGCAAAACACAGTTAAATATTGGTTCTTATATTTTGAATTTGTTCAGCTTTCTTTCTCCAAGTTTAATACAGAAAACATATAATTATTCTAATTTGTCCATCTAATATTATTACTTTCTATTCATAAAAATGTGATAATTTTCAGTTTTATCATGATGTTGAATATATTTAGTAGTTTTTAATGAAATTTTATTTTAAAATACCAAGATAATGCATAATGAACTGCGAAATTAATGCTTGTATTCATTTGTTTTCTACCGATGTTTAGAGATTTACTAGACCGCTGGTATTAAGGGTTATTATAATTTCGTTTAAACATTTTCTACAAAGTTTGATACCCATGAATTTATCAGCAAAATATTTATAAATCCCGACTTTTGATATACAAATATCTCATACTATTATAGAAGCTTTAAACAGTTTTTTTTTCATCCTACTAATTTACGTTCATACTGATTTATAAAAAGGAAAAATCGTAAATTTTATTTATTACAAGCATGTTTCATTAGTAAAACAAATCAATATGCAAAAAATTGGTATAATTTTCATACATCGGTTTGAAACAATGAAACAAAAATCATGGACAAAATGTTTGTAGCAATAAATAACACTATAAAACTTTCGCTACAACTATGAAATATATTATTGAAAATATGCTTAAAAATTTCATTAAAAATTATTTTGAACCCTTCAAAAAATATTAAAATTAAATTAATATTGTAACGATAATATTTTAATTTTCTAAAATGATGTAAAAATCGTTTGTGCCTTTATGTTTTCAGAAATTATGGTCTGAAAAATTGGTTAATTTTTAATTAATTAATTTTTTTGTAAATTATATTTTTGCCGTATTTATTAACTCTAGATATAATTATATTTCTGACAGAACGTCATTACATACACATATTTTCCTTTATTATTGGAATTATGTATTATTGAAAAAACAACATATATTCTTATCTGTAAATATTTGTTAGTATTTAGGGACATATGTTGTTTTATCGTCTACACACATTAAAAAACTAACTGTTCGAATTTGCTTCTGATCCAAGCTACAGAAGAAATAAAAATCAAATAATCCGATAAAACATCAATGGCGTCTATATTTATACATACCTGCATGAATGGCATTAATTTACTTCACAAACTATGAAAGGAAACCGACTATGCTTTTTCTTTACCGTTTATTCAATACTCCAGTCAGTTTATAGAAAGGATTAATTTCTTTTTATTGGAATATGATGCTTCTATTTGTTGGAAGAAGTCAACAACATCATTTGTCTTAAAAATAATATTGAATTATCGATTAGTCAGCTTTTAGGAAAATATTAAATTTAAAAGATAATTTATTTTTGTATGTTCGACTACCAATTAAAATGTAATTCAAGATTATATTTGATAGTTTACAGTTATTTTCTATTATATCTAGGAAGCATGTTAAGTATTCAATAATTAAATCGTTTTATTAATCGATTCGTTAAATTTTCATTTCAGCATAATAGATCAGCTACTTCGAGTTTTATAATAGGTTTCATTTATACCGGATAATGTATTTTTCATAAATCTAGATGATTATAAAAGTGGAAATATTTTGGATTAAATTTGAAAAGATATTAAATTTTCTGAAAAAAATAAGATGTTTTAATATTGTTCCATATGATTCTATCATTTTTCTAAAGAATATCTCAATATCAATATCCCTTTGAATTTTTTAATATTTAACAAGTTTATTTACTGCAATCTTAACATTGTTTTTTCATTTATTTAAGGTATCAATTTTCTTATGTCGGTATAATAATTTATAGATATAATAATTTAGTCAGTGAAAACTCTTGTCCCATTTTTTAGCAGTTTAAACGATAGACTTTTCAATTTTGCATCAAAAATTATTTAAAATTAATTATTAAATTTGTTTAAATTATTAAATTATTTAAATTGTTTTAAAGAGATATTGGCATTCTTCAGTTTATTTCCTCATATAAATGCTATATATTTTGGAACTTTAAAAATAACATTTATGATAGAAACTTAGTCATTAATCCTTTATTAATTATATTCTGATCTTTAAATACAACTTTTTTTTTAATGTTATTCCGGTATATTTTATTTCTATTTATTATTTTAATAAGTTTCATTTCGACGATGATCCGTTTTCGAGAAGCATTTAAAATTTTAGTAACTATAAAATTATCTTCTGCAAAACCTATTATGATTAAAAATTTAAGAGATAAATCATACTCTTCATAAATTCAACCATAAAAATTTTTGTAATTACAGACTGAAGAAGTATTCATAAATCATTTATTGCCAAAACTCTGTATGAGAATCCATGATGTAAAATAAGCAAATCAACGTGATATTCTATAGATTTTCCAATCATTCCCCTGATAAGTATTTTCACATTTAAAATAGCACAAATATCGCGATTGAAGCCTAAATTAAATAAAATGAAAATATTACTTTTTCAAAATATTTGTAGGAGAGTATATTTGCTTTCTAATGATTTATTCAATGAGACTTTCAAATACTCCCTTTAGAGTACGTGGAACATTTTAATTTCAAAATATCTCCTTTATTATGTAATAAAGATTATTCGGTCCCAATTAAAAAATTTAATTTACATCCAATGAATTTTAACGTCAAACCTAAAGGCATAAAAGTTGCATTATTCAAACACAGATTGCAAATTTACTTATACCCAGATTTTTACAAATATATATCCAACAATTCCTTCCCAGGACAAATTTAAATCACTTTCTGGATTCTTTTTCCACTTTACACAAATGACAAATGAAAAATTGGGATAGATATTCTGTCACAGATATTGGTTTTAAGACCAATAATTTATCACTGTTAGCTGCATTCTTATAGGAAGGAAGTCTTCTGTTTTGGAAAATTTTCAAGTTTGTCGCTTTTTTATTTGCTTTTCATCCTTCTCTCTATTTGCCCATTCATTTTCTAGAAATTAAAACATTTTTTGAAACCCGAAATAGAACAATTCGTAGGAGGAAAGAGGAATTTACTTCTTTGTATAATCAGAGGATATCATGCTATTAATAGAGAAATATATGCATCTGAATTGTCTACTGATATTTTGGAATTTTTACTTTTGTGTATGCCAAAAAGGGATTATATATATATGTGTGTGTGTGTGTGTAATGATATTTTAAAATCTAATTTAAGCTAATAAATTTCCTAATTTTTAGCTCAATTCAGCACATATTAACTTTATCCTAATACATTCTTTTATTTCCTGATCCCATTCCACATTTTCTATTTAATTAATGCAACTGAAAACTCTGTAAAAAGGCTTTAATCAGCAGTTCCACGGGCGAAGGAATAACAAATTTCTCATTTAAACAAATTCTTTTAAAAGATCCCTATAATTCCCTTACCTAAATTCGACACTAAATCCCTATCAAAATCTCATTGTATATAAGCACTGGGAAAAATACTTTCCCTCTCTTTTTCGCTGTCTTCTGCTCTTGTGCCGAGCTGTGAGGAGACTGGTGTTGTCCGTGCTGCTCATATATATATATATATATGTATATACAGTGCTGTGCAAATTAATTCGGACAAGCATATTTTTTAAGAAAATTGTTCCTTTCTCGGAGATTTTCTCATTTAACTGCATTTTCTTACAACGTGCGACTGCCCTTGACTAGTCTAAACTGGTTTGACCACGTGATCAGGACATGTCGAAATTTTTCCCCGTCAGTTGCTGTAAGAAGTGATCGCTTGTGTGAATTGCCTCCTTCTGACGTGTATTTAAAAAATGGATAATACTCCCAGGAAAGGAGCTAGAATTGTTACCCTTAGTCAGCATATTTCTAGGACTGTGAGGGATATTGCTGCAGAAGTTGGAGATAGAAAATCTAGTGTTTCTAGGATTATTAATCAGCAAAAGAATTTTGGACAGTGTTTCAAAACGAAAGAGTAAATTTGGACGCAAACGCAAGATCACACCTCGAACAGACAAATTTCTTGTACGAAATAGTACAATGCATCCTTACAAGAAGGGTAGAGATGTTCAGAGAGAATTATTAGCTACTGGTGTGAGCGTGAATTCATCGACAGTTCGACGAAGGCTTATTGAAGCTAGGAAATTTGCAAGAAAACCAATCCGAAAACAGTTTTTAACACCTGCAATGAAGAAAAAATGTTTGGATTGCGCCAAGATATATCAATCCTGGACTGCACAAGATTGGAAGAAGGTTGTATTCAGCAATGAAATGCATTTTCTTGTGCAAGGGTTTCGACCAAGATTTGTCAGGAGAAAAAGTGGAGAACCCATCAGGGAACATCTTATTCAAACAGTTAAACACCCTCAGAAACAGATGTTTTGGGATTATTTTACTTCTGGAGGACCTGGCAGCTTAGTAGCACTTGAAGGGATGGTGAACTCTAAATAATACATTTCTATAAAAGAAAGTAAAATTATGCCTTTGATGAAAACGTTCGCTGGTGGTGTTGGTTGCTTTCAACAAGATCTTGCTCCATGCCATACTTCAAATCTAACAACGAATTTCTTTCAAAAACAGAAAATAACGGTTTTGGATTGGCCTGGTAATTCCCCTGATGTAAATCCCATCGAAAATTTGTGGAGCATTGTAAAGAGACGTTTTAGTAAAATGGACAACAGAGAAAACAATTATTGAGAATGCTATAAAAGTTTGGTTATGTGATGACTAGATCAAACATTTATGTTCTAATTAAGTGGAATCCATGCCAAACCGTGTACAGGATCTCGATCAAGCTAAAGGAAAACATATTTTGTATTAGATTGCTATACTGTGCATGTAAGTTAACCTATAGTAATTAAACAACATTTGTGAAATTTTTGTGTTTGTCCCAATTAATTTGCACAGTACTATATATATATATATATATATATATGGAATGCAACACATAATCAGGAAAATATTTCTTTTGAAATATTTTGATATTATTCTTATCTTCACTCTAAACTAAAAGAAATTACAGAAGTGAATAATTTACCGGTTCGATTATATGAATTCTTTACTCATATGATGCAATGAAAAAATATAATCGCATTTTATTTAATTTTGAAATACATTAGCCATTGTATAATAACATAATGTCATGGTAATCCGGCATCTCAGAAGATGTAATTTAATTAGATGTTAGATGATATCATCAATAACGTTTATTATGGGAATGGAGTGTCATGCCAAATGCCCCAATAACATAAGATTCATTTAACTGCATAAAAATTAATAAATTTCGTCCCAAAATGGCATTGCAAACATGTATTACTTTTAGTAATATATTCCATATACTTATTCAATACTAGCCGCCTTTAGCAACCAGCCGGTTCACCAATCTTAATATTCGTTAACATTTTAATAATTAAATATTTTATGTAATTCCTATTTTAATAACTTCTTCATCAAAATATTTTAAAACTTCAAATTTTGATAGTCACATAATTCACTCATAATATTATAAAGGCCTTCAGTCATAACGTAATATGTATCTCTCTAAGTTTCAGTTAGCTCCCGTAGAATTTATGCTTTAAATTAAAGTGGAAAGGATGAATCTGCAATTAGTATAATAATATTTTTTCTGAAACAAAGCATTTTTTTTATAATATCATTACTGAAAACAGAATCACTGAGCTTTTAAACTTTTTAGGCACTAAAGGATATATATCTTAATTTATGTAATATCTCAAGAATTTGGCAACAAAATTTTCTCAGATTCATCATGAGCAGATCGATTAATTCACAAAGTATAATTTTAAATGCATCAAACACTAAGAAAATATACAATATAATCGGTCGAAAACAGGTTAAAATAAACTACTTAAAAAACGATATACTTAAAACTATAAACACATACAAAAAAATATAACTAACATAAATACAATTTAATTACAAAAGCACACAACTAACCTAAAAACAATTTAAATGAAGTCCGAATCCGCTGAAAATCCGTTGAATCTGTTGTCAACAATCAGAACACAATGCACATGCTCGAGTTTTCAACGCCAGTTACGGTAACGCAAATGCGTGAATTTTTCTGCTCCAGTCGGTTTAACGCTATGCAGATTAGAAATTTTTAATTTCCTTTATTATGTTTTGTTTTAATTCAAAAGTACTTCAGAATGAATCTGAAAGATCGATTAATTAATAATGTTTAATTTTAAATCCATCAAACATTAAGAAAATAAACAGAATCGTTTGAAATAATAGGTCGATAAATGTTAAGCCTAACCTTATTAGAGTGGGAAAAAAAACTGAAGTCTTACTCATTTGGCGGTGGGGAAATGATTTTTTTGGCGGGAAAGTTAGTTTTTAATTAATAATTAAAAAAGGGACCACAGGTGCACATTCCCGACCTGCAAGGTATACATGTACCAAATTTGGTAGCTGTAGGTCAAACGGTCTGGCCTGTAGAGAGCCAATACACACACACACATTGAGTTTATGTAAGTATAGATTAAGGGTAAATTCTCAAATAATGAAATGAAACAATCCTACATTCCTATTTCATATCATAAATAATACTCGAACTATGAAATAAAACTTTAGAACTTTAATAGAAAAGAAATAATTGCTGATCTACCAATAATGCAGTAGAATATGTGTATGTGTTATCGCTCTGCAAGTCAGACCGTTTGATCTAGAATTACCATTTTTTTAGAACATATATACTTTGGTCGATAAAGATATGCACCTCAGAATAATTTTTGAAAATTTCCTTTAGAACTTTAATAAATTAAAAATTAAATTATATTTTGGAGGGTTTTTTTTACAACTTACAAAAATATTATAGTACAAAAATAAATTTTTCATCATCTTAAAATTTAGGAGGAAAAAACCTTTTCCAAGGTATCAATTTAATCTCAATACATTCTTTTCATGTATCTATAATATTTAAAAGCATTTTAAGCATTTTTACAAAAATAAATTTTACAGATGAAAAGAAATGTTTTTCATTATTGTTTTAAATATTTTATTCTGGATGTTTTTCCATTATTGATGACAAGATATAAAGTTACATTCCATTTTTTTCATAAAGGAAAGATTTCTATTTAAAATATGCTTTTATTGTATACTTTGAAATTTGTTGAACTTAAAGTAAAGGCTTAACTTTCTAGTTCAATAAAGAGAAATTGTTTTTAATCTGCATTCCTTTTTCTCCAACGACTATGTAATTTAATATAATTAAACATATAAAGAATATTTTATCGTTCTTGCCTCTTTAAATATTTTACTTGTAATGCATAGAATTTTTTTGAAGAATCAAATAAATGTTTCTTGAATCATCACCGAATTATTATAAAAAATTATAAAAAAACATTCTATAAGACATATAAAATTTCAATGCTCAACAATTTTACCGTTTGTTATTATATTTCAAATAAAACCATTCAGATTCGCAAGACCGGCATCCTGGTATAGGAATAGAGCATCTTTCCTGTGATTTGGGTGTTCTGGGTTCGAGTCCCGGTTCGGACATGGTTTTTTTATTCTGTGTTCTATCAGTGAGATGTGTGAATGTGCACCCTTGTAAAAAAAGGTTGTGCAAGCAAATGAAGTAACTAAGTCGTATTCTCTGTCCTAGTTGGCGTTACTGAAAAAACAAGAGACGCTCACTCGGCTTAAGTCGCTGACATATTTTTAACAACAACAGATTCACAAAAAAATTTTTAGTTAGGTGAATTTAAACATTTTCATTTTTCAAATTAAAGTTCCACATTTTAGGAGTGATAAAAAATTGGGTGTTACATTGCACAGATCACAGAACTGTGTAAGGTTTTTGAAATAGCACATGATAATTGTCTATCCAATTTTAATTATAAAAATATTTTGCTGAAGAAGCCTTTAGAGAAGTTACTTAAAATAAAATTTTAACAGGCATTTATCGCAATGTAGTTATAAGGGGCTGGTGACAAACAAGAGAGTGAACTTACTTTCCCGAGGAAGTTAGAAGAGTTGAATCGCAAAATTATGTTTTAAACACAGTAACAACATGGGACAATTTTATTCTGATAATTCATATATACAATTAATAAATTAGATATTAATCTATTAAATTCACAAGCAGCTAATTTCTATTGCAGCTTGATGCTTAAAAATATTTTTACTTTTTCTTATATATAGTATAGAGAAAGTGTAATAATCGTCAAAAAATTCGAATTCGATACTATGAAGAATCTCCACATTTTAGACCTTCCTGAGGTCGAAAAATACATTTTTTAGATGTATACATATAGAAAAATGCATATCAGTATGTCTGACTGTGACAAAGATAACTCAAAAATTAGGTGGATGTTCGAAATTGGGTATAAGAATCTGCATATTTCCATCAGATTTTGAGTAAAATCTATTCTGAAAAAGTCCGTTTGTCCAGCTGTTCGAATATAATTTAATATGGTAATTACAAAGCGGAGAGAACTAGACATATAAAATTCTATACACAGATTTAACATCTATAGTGTAGACAGCTTTCAAATATTGAGCCAAATCTTATTACGGACTTACTGATTGTCGGTGATTGCTTTTAGAAACTTGTAAACGAAATAATTCAAAAACGCATTGCCCTAAATGTATAAAACTTGGTATCAGATTTTGCAACCACAAATGCTGTTTTGTACCAAATTTTTGTTTCAATCGCTTGAGAAAAAATGTGTATAAATCACAAACTCCTTTTTGGGATACTATTAACCGCATGACAGAGATTAATCGCCGAAAACGTCCCCACGGATGGCACGATAGATTCAGTAAAAATACTAAATTCACGCCAAAAGTTAATATTTCGTAACTATTGTAAGCCATTACCATGCAAAGTGTTGTCTGGCATGATAAGTTTATCATATAGTATTCGAAAACGTTCTGGCGAGGCCTCTCCTGTTAGTATTAAGGGAATCTCGAATATGAAGTTGTGTATAAAAGATTCAATTGAAAGTAAATACTAATGAGTCAGCTTAGTGAGTCATTCTATTGAATCAGCTTATTCGCCAAAAATGGCTAATAATAATAAATAAAAAATAATAATAATAATAAATAAAAAATTAAAATAATAAATAAAAAATTATAATAATAAATAAAAAATTATAATAATAAATAAAAAATTATAATAATAATAAATAAAAAATAAAAAATTATATGTCCATTCCAATAATATTCTGGATACTAAGAAATTTAAATTGCAATTGTGTTTAATAAACAGCTGTAATATCAACAAATACACATAATTTATCTTGATATGAAAAGCAAAAAAATAATATAAACACAGAACTAGAGCTAGACATGATTAAAAATACTACAATTCTAGCGTTGAAATATTACTTTTATAGTAGTATGTTAATTAAATACAGAATTTATAAACCTATAACGGTGTATTTAATAAATTTAGTAGTACTGCTGAATTTGATCTTTTTCGCATATGCAAGATCATAAATTATGAATGTATAAAAAATTTTTTAGGATATCCAAATGCAAATAAAAATTTGTTTTATAAGGACTAAAACGGGCTTTTAAATACATAACGTATACAAATGCATGCAGTTTTCATCATAATGCGGAGAATATTATATCAAAATAATCATTGTTTGAATATTACTTCTTATGTTTTTATGTCTAGTAGGAAACAATTCATTAAAGCGCATACTAGTTCACTCTGTTTTTATTATCGCGTAAAATAATGTTATTGTGAACAAAATATTGCAGACGCTTTGATTGTTTTTCTTCCTTCATTCAAATGAACTTTAATTTTTTACTAAGCATTTTAAAAATGACAATTACCAAATCTGTGATAAAAGAACAATAAAATTCCATTTCGAAATAGGTTTCATATTTCACAGAAATGTGTTATACATTAAAATTTTCCTTTTTTTAATTTTCTTGAGACCCTACAAGAGATTAATTGAAATTTGAATTTCAATTTTCCGAAGTTATTTATATCTCAATATTTATATATCAATATTATATTTTATCAATCTCAAGCAAAGTGAAACATGGCGATGGCACATTACTCCCTTGGTATATTATGCACCTTTTATTAATACTATTTATTTATTTTATATATCAAATTTACATCGCTTCTCTTATTTTTTTTACACCAGTCAACCATTGCAGTTACAGTGAATATCTTTTCACTTAACTGTTCATAAATGTTAGATGAAAATACTATAATTCCTTCTGAAGTTCCCATTTAATTCATCCCCTGGTGAAGCATTTATGCGTTGATCTCCCTGTTTTACATTAATTTTGTTATAATAATTATTATGTAAATAATTAATACGTTGATAACTTTGTTTTATACTGCATATCCATTTCTACAACTGATGATGATTTTTTCCACAATTTTTTTTCGAATTGTAACTTTTTGAGCAATTTATCCTCATGTGTTTATCTTTATTCCCCACTTATCATTTATTATTGCCCTTTTTTTTTTCTTCTTTTAATTTACTTTCGGTTTTTAGTTTTTCATTTTTATTGTTACTATATATATCACTTTGCTTTTATTGTATATATTTCTCAAGCTAAACCAATAGAACAAAGTTTTATGCTTCTTCCTTACAACGAAGAATATATAATTCAGCAGATTTTACATCATAAATATTAGAATTTTTTTTCGACAAGATTGTAATTATAAACATCATTTATGAATAAATAAAATTGTAAATTACATATATTTTGATTTTCTTCAATATTTTAATTTTTATTATATATAAAACCTTGATTCAGAATTAATGTAAAAATAAAATTCAATGATCTTTTTTTAATATACTTTTCATTGCCATATATTTTAAAACGTAATAATTATTTTAGTAACAATATATCATGTATAATCTTTACTGAAACTATAACCGTATTACTGAAATTATTTTGCAATATGCCATCCGAAACATCTCTCTTTTCTCAAATCAAAATTCAGATTGAGCTATGACAATAGTGAAAATAAAGCTGAGATACTTTTCATTGTTATTCATAAGTAAGACTGTAATCAACTAAAAATCTATTAACTGCATTGGGATGTGAAATTTATTTCTTATGCTTCAGCAGCTCTACAATTTCTGGTCACTACATTTAATAGGCCTTACACACGTGCTTAATACTGGAAAATTGGTATTATTTTCCATTATAAAGTTAAATAAATACTTTAATTTTTCTTGAATGAAAATAAAAAGTTGGTTAAACACATCCAGAATATTTTAATTTTGTTTAATTATAAATGATATTTTTAATTACTTTCTATGGAAAGGAAACATGAATTTAAAATTTGGTTATGAATAATTCCTCAGATTTCTGAAAACTCATTCCCATTTTATCAACACATTTATATCATTTAATACTAGCCGGATTCTTCAATCTACTGGTTTGTTGGGAATATTAATAAGGCTTAATTTTAATTAAAATCCTATGGATAGCATGATAGTAAAGTCCTCAACATCGTATTTTTAAATGTCAAATAGTGGTAACCATAAAGTAATATTTTTTTTTCATTAGTCTTACACTTATTCTGATTATTATGTATATGAATCCTCCTAATCTAGTTAAATCTCGTGATATCACAGTGCTTTAAAAAGGCAAATGTCCGGTTATACATTTCAAATTGCCATGCAAAGAATAAATATGCAAGTAATCTATTTTTTAACTGCATGTTGTCTTTTATAATACTCAAAATTAATTTAATTATATAATGAATTAAATCTTTTTTATTAGATTTTAAAATAAAATAAGATACAAGAGTTATACAAGAGATATATTTCAAGAGTTTAATATTTCACGGAACAATAAAAACTCTTTGAATTTAATTGCAATAAGGAAATTTTTAAACAGTTATCAAAACCTATTTAAAAAAAACTCCATGATAAATTAATATCATTATAAGTTAATTAATTATTATACAATAATATTCTGGGAAAACAACGAAACTATTAATGAAATTTGTAACTAAATTTCAGAAAATAAAATATCTTATAAATGCACATCTCTTCTCGCAATATATATTTGTAATTGTAGATCAAACGGTCTTCTCTTTTGAACTTTAACTCAAGCATATTCTTCTTTATTATTAGTAGACGTTGTTGTTTCAACTGCATCGTTGTAATTTATTTTGTATAAATTTAGAATTAAAAATAACAATTGTATTGAAAAATTTCATCAATTTTAATTGCTTATAATCTTAAAATTTAAAGGCAACAGCCAGTATAAAATCATTCTATAAATAATTTTCTAAACATTTATTAAACTTATTTAAATTCCCACCAACTTAAATGTGTGGCTGAATAAAATTTTTCATCCGTAGCACAATTCTTTACTTATAATAAATTTACGATAAAGAAACATCACTTCAGTTGCACACACAAAATATTTTCCTAGTCAGTACTCAATTATAATTTCGATAAGACAGTCATGTATTTAATTTAAGATAAGCAAACGAAGGAACTCACTTGAAATATACTTATCAACATAATTTTGTTATTTAATATTACTTTTAATTCATGTAATAAAATGTTGTTCATAAATGAGATCAAAAATGCATACTCTTTATGAAATAGGAATTATAAATTTAGAAATTAATTTTGATTAAAAACGCTCTAATAAATCCAATTAACATTGCCAATTTTTTAAAAAAAACTGTTAACCTTGTTTCCTTTAAACATTCGCTTTTTCAAGTGTTTTGTTTCTGTAAAATACTAAAAATTACATCTCCCATTTCTCTTTCACATTCATTGATGTGCAGACACATTATCTGCTCCCTAAATAATGGATGCGTTTGTTCTGAAATATATAGTAATTAAATTTAATGATTCTCACCACAAAGCGGACAAGTTCCATTATTATTCTTAACTTTGTTATTCATTTCAGTATTTTAACAGAAATACTGAGAGGCAACGTAATTATAAAATGCAAAACTCGGGTCAATAAATTTTATTTGGAAATAATTTTTCTTGTAATCTCCTTTTGTTTGCATTCATTAAAGAATAATTGCATTTGTATTGTAATTACATTGTAAAACAGCAACATTTATCCTTATTAAAATTTCGAAATTATTCTTTATTTGTACTTTCCATCAAATAAAATGAAATTTTAAATAATCAAGATGAAGTATTTAAATGAAAATTATACAAAGAAATAATTTGTTTACCCAATGCATTATGTAAAAAAAAAGAATTCAATTAAATTTACCTCCAAGGAGCAGATCATTAGAAAGGTCTGCAATTCTCATAAAAGTATCTAAATCAAACTATCTCTAAAATCTTCTTTTGTTTCTGTTAAAATTATTTAGATAAAGAAATGAAAGCGATGAAAGCTGTAAAAATACTAGGCATTATTTGTAAATTGGTTTATTTCAAATATAATAAAAGCATAGTTGTTTAAGTATCATTAGACAATAACATATTTCAATGTAACATAGGTAATTTAGGAACTTTAGTAATTAAGAATAATTTATAGGAAAACATATAATATCGCACGGGGGAATTCATTGTAATGTTTCTCAGCACAATGCGATGTGAATGTGAAGATGAAAAAGACCGACACACTGATACGTGTGAAGCGGCCCTTTGGAAAATGTTACTGTCACCGGTTGTGACACGAAAAGTGTTAAATGTCTAATTCAGGAAAGGAAAACTATTTTAACTAAAATAATAAAATAAGGCATTTCTGTGTAATGTTAACAAAATAACTTTTGAGAATGAATTTTTGATTAAAATGCAAAATACGTTATTCTAGATACTTACAAAATAATTTCAATGAACCACATACCAAGCTTATCAACAAAGTAAGATGTATTAAATTTCCTTTAAAAAATGATACTTGAATTTAAAAATTTAGTACTAATGAATTCTATAATAACTATCTTTTGAAAGTTTAATTTTTTTGCTTTTATTATGTTCATTTCTATATAAAAATATCCATATTAAATTCTATTTCAGTTAACTGCCACATATTTGCTTTTGTTGTAAATCTCCATTCAGAAAATGCGATAAATAATTCAAACTTCATTAGTTCCCTATGTGTAGAGAAAAAAATATTTTCCTTATAGTTAATAGTAAAAGAGTATTTATATTATCTATAAAAATAAGTTAATTAGCAATTGAAACGTTAGAAGCTATCCATTTTGCAAATATACAGATAATCAAATATATTCTTTTCATCTACTGAAAATTAAAAAAGAGAATTAGTTACTATAACCTTTTTTTTTTTTTCGTAATTATGGTAAAATCCATGAAAATATTATTAAACTCATTGAACGAAAAAAGCCAAAAGTTCCAATTAGATTAAAAATGTTTTTTTAATAATTTTAAAAACGTATATAGTATTCTCGTATAATAAAAAAATAATTTATTAGCCGATATACAATATAAATGAATAATGAATCATATCAAAAAGATAAAAATGGAATCTCTGTAGTAATAACATAAAAGGAAAATTAAACTGCGATAAATTAAGCAATTCCATTAGGAAAATGCAAACACTAGCTGTAATTTTAAAAAAAAACGATGACTAACCAAAAATATGAAAGATCAATTTTTCAAATTTTTTTGAAAATATATCCATTTTAAATCACTGTTACACTTTAATAATTAAGTATATAAAATTGTATTACATTTTTATAGCGCAAAAATTGCTATCATATTCTAGTGCACTGGTTTTATTTATTTATTTATTTTGAAGAATATGTAAAATATTTTTTGAATAATCATCTGAAACATTACGCAAGTTAGGGAAAATATTTCAACATTAAAAATATTCAATGTCATTTGCCAGATAAAATATTACAATTAGATAAAAATGATTTGTTTCACAAAGAAAAATTTGGGTTGTTAAAAGCTTAAATCTCGTTAATTATTTAGTTTAATTAAAGCTCATGAAGTTAACTTAATTAAAGTACATGAAACCTTTATTGAAAATTTTAACAAAGATTAATCTTAGCGAAATGGTTGGAAGCCAAAAACTGCTACTTATAAATAAATATGTTAAACTAATTACTGCGGTAATGAATAAGAGCGATTATTTCAAATAATAATAAACAAAATGACATGACAGCGTAGATGAATGGACCAGTTTATAGAAAATCGTTCCATAAGAACCGCTAAATTTTGTATATTTTTTTCTATAGAAAATTAGATGCACCTCAAAGCCTTTTTTAAATTTAGATTGAAATTTTAATTAAGTAAAAATTAATTTGATTCCGAGTCTTTTTCACTGAATTTTCCTAAAATATTAATATACAAAATTATTTTTATACCATTTTTTTAAATTTTTATAAAACAATTATCTTACAAACACTCTTATTTTCACTGCATTGCAAATTTTTTTATAAATTTTGATAATTTTTAAAAGTATTTTTCTTGTTCAATTTTTAGCAATACATTCCCTTGTTGTAATGAAATTCAACACAATCATGTGACTTTCTTCCACTATTAAAAGATAAGGCATTTCTTTTAATTTCCTGTACATTTTAAACGATTCAAACAATTAAATTATTTTGCCGTAAAAGACGAAATGCTATTTCAAAAGATTTCGCATATACTTAAATGTTTTAACCTACTATGAAGTCACGCGGCTTTACTAAGTTAGGAAGATTCATAAATACAATAGACAGAGAAAGTGTAAGGCTGTCGAAATAATACGGCTATAATATCTGTCACATTTAGATTTTTGTAAAATAGTTCCTTGAGTGAATCAAGGTTGATAATATATGCATGAAGATTAAATTGAAATTCACCATTACCAATATTCCGACATAACCAGGTTGAGGACATAGGCAGCTAGTATAAAAGTCATCACAGATTTGAAAAACAAATGTTAGACTATAAACAGATAATTTAAATTTGAATATAAAAAGTAATCATGGGAACTTAAATCAAACAAAATGTAAAATGAGCTTTAATATCGTATTCTTTAGACCAATTCGGCATATATATTAATTTACACAGAAATGTTACTGTTTTTAATAGAAAAAAAAATTTTATAAGAAAATCCATTGATTATTATAAAATAATTATTTCATTTCCTTTTTTCTTTGGATACATTATAACAATAAAAGTTTTTATTAATTTTGGTGAATAATCAACAATTCTATTTTATTAACATAAAAACAAAAAAATAAAATTATTAACAAAAAAAGGTATTTTTCTTCTCTCTTTATTACATTAAACATAAAATACTCATTATATTATGATGTAATATGTATTTACATGATTTCAATATAACATAATGATTCAACATAATTTTAATTATTTCGTGAAGGTCCCTCTATTTGCATAAATAATTAGAACATTACAATTTTCATATATCTTTGGCTAAACTATCTTTCACTGAATACTTCCAAATAATTTATTGAAATAATAATAAAAAGCCGTTTATTGAAATAACTTCTGGATAAAATGCCACAAAATTTGTTGTGCTTCAGTGGTATTGTTTTAATGAAATCTTGACAATTGTTTATATTTTAAGATTTTTTCACATTTTATAGACTTTTGTATTGTGACTTAATAATTATAATGAGTTAGATTAACGATAAAATTAAAAAAAAACTTGAAAGAAGTTTATTTTTTAATTTTTATATATTTTAAAATATATATATATATATTATTTAACTAAACTTATTTTAATTTGGGATTTTATATTACGTAATAAAAATTCACTAATTATAATATTCAATGTATGAATATAAAAGCTCTTCTCTCTGCTTTGTTAAAATTGTAAGAAAAATACTTTTTCCATACTTATTTTTTTATATGTTTAGTAAATATATTCTATTTTATTATAATTATCTCATTATAATTTATAATATGTTAATTCATTCACACTTTAATATTCAAGATTACGAATTGCTTAAAGCAGTTATTAATCTTGAGTTTTCAATAATTAAATATTAGCTAATGTGTATTACAATAATCCGGTAGTTTTATACAAGATATTTAAAAAATTATTTGAAAAGTAATTCCAAGCATAAATCAATTTATTTTTAAAAAGAATAGTGCATTGACAATGATCACAATTTTGAGACAATTTTATCTGATCTTTGCTTCCAAAAAAATGCAAGTCTAAAAATGCAAAAAAAAAAAAAAAAAAAAAAAAAAAAAAAAATGCAGTGTTTCTATAACAGTCATGCATTCATAAATTTTTTGACACTGAAATAAAGTATTTCTTTTTATGGTAATTTTAAAATAAATACCTCTATTTAATCATCTAAAAATATGATTTTTATTTTTGTTTGCAAAAGTAATGTGCGGAACTAAAAAAGTATGTAAGGAACTATACTGTTTTTTTTAAAATATATCCAGTTCCTTACTTTTAGCCTTAACTAATGAAAATAAAGAAAAGAAACAAAAGAAAATAAACAAATTTTTAATCTCTGTTTTCCATCAAATATTTTTATTCTGTAACTAATTAGTTGTTGTTATTTAAAATATTTACATTATTGCCAGTGTAATACATTACGTAAAATATGCATTTTCACATTTTTTTGTGTAACATCAACAAATAAAAGGACAGATAAAATGCTAGATGCATAATTCATTTTTAATAAACTTGAATAATTCATTTTCAATTCTTCCATCTTAATCCTAAAATAAACGCATATTTTTATTCATTATACTTTTATTAGACATCATATTTCAAGCTTAATAATTATTTTAAATCTATTACATTATTCTTATTTGAAAACAACATAACATTAAAGGACTAAAGCCTTTAGAAAAAGGAAGAATTATTATTTCTTTAACAAAATATCATTTGTCGAAAAGATATTTTCTAAAATAATTTTTAGTAATCATGTAGACAACGAAGATAAGGATTCAATAATACAGTCAGGAAACGTATTCTTAATTGGATGAGAATTTTTATCATAAACAAATATTAATTTTGTTAATAAAAGAAAAACAGTTAAAAAAATTTTTAATCTTTAATTGAATTATTTCCATTTTAAAATTACACTCATTTGAAAATACAATACATCAAAAGAAAGTTGGTTACTTATTAATATTCTTTTTTTCCTATTTTTTATAATTATTGCGGTACAGTTATAAAATAATTTCAATATGCTATTAAATTTTATGTCTAATCTTTAGATCTTTTAATCTTTTAATTTTCTTAATGTTCTCGATACCAATTCATTTCATTTACATAATAATATATCTTAATATCTAATTAAAATGTAATAACAATAACAGGTTACAAGTTAGATTAATTAAATTGTAATAACAAGTTACTGTTATTAAAATGATAATTATTTTGATCTAATCTTTATGTTTTTTTAAAATCTTTATGATAAGTAATATAAAAATTTTAAATTTTCATGTCATTACACTTTTAAACATAAGTAACCAAAAATATTAGCATTACGTAATTAAAACCTATAATTAAACCTATAAAAAAATTAAAAATATTTTGGAAACAAAAGTAAATTATTTCGGAATCGCAACTAAAAAATTATTTCGGATTCAAAGTAAAAACTGAAAAAAGAACAGAAAAAGCACCATTGTATTTAGAGAGCGCAAATGCAGCTACTACTAAAACACAGATGAATCAAGACAATAGTAATAAAAACCAAGTTAATAGGAATAAAAGTAACAAAATTAAACCAAATAAAATAAGAATTCGTCCTGAAGACTTTCCCAAAGGTCACCCTCAGGCAGAGATTCAAAAAAAGGGAATTTTTTTCTGTGAGGAAAATAGACTAAAAAGTCCACTTATTGATTCCTCGTGACCCGATCTTTATATAAAATAAAAATAGGCCTTC
>JAPMOR010076219.1:7309-17843 GCA_026543865.1 Argiope aurantia | reverse complement strand
ATAAGTAACAAAATTAAACCAAATAAAATAAGAATACGGCCTGAAGACTCAAGGATCACCCTCAGGCAGGGATTTAAAAAATGATTTTTTTCACTGAGGAAAACAGACTAAAATGTTCAACTGCTAATTCCTCGTTACCCTAAAATCCCCTGAAATTAGGCCTAAGAGATACACCATTTTTATTAGATGCAGCCAGAAAGATTCAAAATTCAGATTTTATTCGCGGTATTAATAACTGTACTAAGGGATATAAAATATCCTATTGAAAGGATGTAATTCGGGGAAAAAACTTCATTTTACTTATAATTTGAAAATTTATATTTAAAAGAAAGTTGATATTGTTCATTTTATAGTAACAAAAGCAAATAAATTCATCTTTACATTCATCTTTATTAGTAGTAAAGATCAATATTTAAATAAATCAAGTCAAAAATTCTTTAAATTCTAGAACTTCAAATTTATGTTGAAGGAACCGTGAATCGTCTCTTTCGAATCCGGATGCTTTATAAATGTGGGCGGATATTGAATGCTTCTTTCGGGAGTACAGACTCTTCAAGAAACTGCTGAATAAAGTATTTGCAATCAGTAAAATTTCCCCACTTTTAAATGTGGTGTATAGTCACGAATCCTGTGGTTTGCTGAGGTTAATTTCCTTATTTAGGTTGGGATACTAAGTCACGAATCTTTAATGAGTTCTTCAAAATTCTGGGAACCTCCGGCTTTAATCAATGAGCATTACCTTAAGGGAGAGACTGTTCACCAGACACATTTTATTTAATTCTTCACAAAATTTCGACTGATGTTACAAAGTGAAACTTATGTGATAAATTAAAAATAAATCGATGGAAATTGTTACAGAATGCTGAAATTGTCGATATTTGAAGGCTTGATTTTAATCTTAGTAGTATGGCAGTCGTTTCCGTTTAGAATGTCGTTTTGCTTTGGACGCGATTCATTCTTTTTAATCACAGTGTGTTAAAATAGTTATGAAGTTGCCGATATAAAAAATAGATTTCAGATTAGTAAAGAAATAACTATTTTACTTATTACAAAAATGTGTAACGCGTATAAGTTAAAAAAGCGAAACATCATAAATTAACTTTAAAAATATAGTTAACTTGAGGCCTTAAGATAGAAATGTACATTTTCTCTCTCACTCTTTTTTTTATAATACATGGTTTTTTTGGGGTTTTTTTTTGTATTAAAGTACGCATAGATAATTTCTTCCTTTTTTGTGTAATTGTACAAAATTTTATACAACGTCATTCTTTTGTTAAACACAATTTTATATGTTTCTGCAAATCAATACAATTTTAATTATCTATTTATAATGAAAAACATCATGCATGCTATAGATATCCAAACTAATAATATTCAGTAAGGCGTAAAAATTTCCAAAAATGTATATAATAGAAATATTTTCACTATAATTACTGGATTTATGTTCACATATAGGCTAATTTTGGGTTGATATTGTTTAAGATTTCTTTATTACACTGCACCGATTTCAGTTATAAATTTAAAGATTATGACATAAGAGAACATTTTTTTAGATAGAAATTGCTATTTTTTCTGCTGTCTTATAAGGTCATATTTCAAAAATATTTTATATTTTATTTTATACATTTGAAAATTTTGAATAATTAGTGTATAGAATATTTTTATTCTGTTTTGTTTTTTCTTCGCTTGCTTAAAAATCTCAGTTCAATATAAAAATGAGAATTGTTACTCTTCCATATCCAGCTCGTATTAGTAATAAACCGCTTGCATATCTTTGCAACTCATCAAAATGATTGAAAGAATTAAAATGCTTAAAAATTTTTATTTACTGATTTTCTAGTACCACATATGAAACAGCAGTGCAAATGAAGTAAGTACGTTCCATAAACAATCGAATTGTCTGATCTCTTACATGAAAAGATATTCTAAAATGAAATGATGCAACTCCAAATCGATTTTGGTGAACGTGCATAAAATTCTGATTAGAATTGTGGTAACATAAAGGTGAAAAAAAAAACACACGGAAAAAAAAACTTTTGGAAAGTTTTAATATTAGATTGTCTTCTAGTAACGAAAAACATTGGGATAAGTTTTGATTGTTAAGAATATATAAAAAGTCCTGAAATTTCTCAATCAAGCAATATTTTCGTGAAATTTTCTCACGTGCTCTCTAATAAATGGGTTCATATAAAATTGGGGAAATGCCTGAAAACCACGAGAGTTCACACTCCTATTTTTACTGTCCAACTTCTGAACCTTATAATATAGTAAAGAAAACCTAAGTACTTTTAAACTTTTTTACTACCGATTGGAATCAAAATTCAGCTGTGTTACAATCGCATTCGCAAGAATGTACTCCAAATTTCATTTGTTTACGTCAATGTATTTGATTTAACGCATTTGCATGCAGGTGGAATTGCAAACTAAAACTGACAACCTAATGGATTTAATTCCATATTTGAAGCTGATCTACAATTCAAATGCTAAACTTGTATTCCATGTAATGATTATTATTTTTTTAACCTGTATACCATGCTATTAATAATAGATTAACCTGTATACCATGTTATTGTTATTATTTTATTAACCTGTATACCATGCTATTATTATTATGTTATTATTCTGTATACCATGTTATCATTATGTTATTATCTTGTATATCATGATAAATATCTACCTCTTTAAGTTTTGTTATTATTGGGTTTATTTGTACGGGGATACAGATATAGACAAACAGACTTCCGTGAATGGATTTCTCTTAAAATTTAATAGTGATATACAAGCGTGGTGTGTTAACTCTACATGCTAAATTTCATTCATCTAGACAAAAACATTTTTGAGTTTTGTATACAGACATTCATAATTCCAAGAGCGTGCTTTCAGGACTACAGGATATCTGAAAAGTGAAAATTCGTCAAAATCTCACTCTCGATTATTTGTTTTTCATGATTACTATAATATATCTTTAAATCATATACGAGAAAATAGAAAACCATTCAATTTAGATTTAAATATATTGTGTAACAATATTATGAATTATTTAATCCGAAACAATGTTCCTCAAGAGAGAACACTTGAACAGTCTAAAATTCAGTATGTTTTGAAATCGCTGTGAAAAAAGAGTGAATTGAGAATATATATATATATATATATATATATATATATATATATATATATATATATATATATATATAGGACAAATTTTGCAGACCTGTAATTTAAACGGGTTAGGCTGTACAGTACCAACAAAAGACACACAGACAAATATACATATACATACATTCATCTTTATTGTTATGATAGCAGCGATTGAAATTTATTTTGCCATGATTAAAGGATCACATAAATATTTAAAAAATATTTAAATATATGGCTATAGTGTAGTCCTTCATGTACTTAATGGAATTCCATGTCATTCAAAAATAATTATCAGGCTTTGATTTATTTATACTATTTATTTTCTTCTCGAAATCAAAGATGGAATCTTATAAGTAGAAAAAAATAAGTTTTTAAAAATAGGTTATAAAACTTATAAAGTTTTTTAAAAAAAATAGGTGCAAATATTCTTTAACAAAATACTTAATGTTGATATATTTCATATTTTATCAAAATTAAAAGAACAACAAGATTCTGCATTTCTAAAGCTTTTGAAGTGACATGTAGTAATAAATTTAATTAATAATTTCGATTCCTTTCGAATTCAGCACAGAGTTAAAAAGAATTTTCACATAAATACGATCATTATTCATGAATCATTTTCGCTGCTTCTTACTCTTTTTTTATCATATTCGCAATTTTTTTTCTAATCTTCGATCCATTTGAAGAGCAAATGTGACAAAGTAACTATTAAAATACGATTAAAAGTAGGAAATGAGTCAGTTTTATTTTGCATTTTAATTCGAATTTCTTCACATTAATACTGTATTTTTATGTATAGTTGTGAATGCATTTTACTATATGTCTTTTCACATTAAATCCCCTCGTGTATTTACATTCTTTATTTATTTTAAGAAAAAGTTATTTTAAAGAAAACTTTGCGATTTCATTTCATTGAAAACTGTTTGACTTGGGAAAACTAATTGTTGCTAGAGGATAAATAGTTGCTAAAGTTTCATGTAAATATTTTGCGTAGCTTAATCTTAAAAACTTACAAGGCAAAAAATTTTAAAACTTTAAACAAATTTTGATAGATATATGACTCAAACTATTTTAGAAGTCTTTCACCTATCGTTTTGCTATGTACATATTCCATAATATTTTCCAAATTACGAGTCTATATATTTATGCATATAATTAAAACAAAGGAAAGTGCAGTACAGTTTAAGAGAAGAAGCACTAAAAAACTTGTCGCTATTGCTTGATTCTAAACTTAAAATTTAATTATTCAAGTAGAAAAAAGTTTTAAATATTTTATTAAAATAATATCTTATTTATGAAGCTTACTTAACATGAAAATATAAATATACTCATATCTTGATCATCAAAAATGTAAAATTGTCAGAATTAAATAATAGTAGTAACAATGAAAACGATTTGAATTTTATTTCTACAATGAAATATTGTTGTAGAAATTGTTCAGAATATTTTTAAATAATACCATAAGTTCTAAGATAAGTATGTAAATTATCTCTAATTGAAATAATGGTTTCTAAGTATTAGGGATTAGGAATATACCAAGTGGATGGAAGCGAATAAGAAATAAGAAGAATAACAAATATACCTTTGACCTGATTTCTCATGTAAGCATATCCGAAGAATTTTACTTCTTTCTTATATATAGTTTACTTCTTTTTTTATATATAGTTCTTTCTTATATATAGTTATAGTCTTATATATAGTTTTTTTTTCTTTTAATCTTGCATTAAATCAAGTATGTAAGAAGAGGAACTTTCCCGGAATAGAAAATGTCTACATGAAATAGCGATTTAAAAATTAATGTAAATTCTTATCAATGCATAACTCGATTAGAGTTTCATTTCGCTCTGAAATAGCAAAAAAGTCATTAAGTGTAAGCAATGAGAGTGAATTTTTAATGAAATGACGTAAATGAAGGAAAATGAACAATACACTTGAAGATCCCATAAAAGCAAATCGGTCTTTTTTATACATTAATAGTTTAAATACTCTTATGGTTACGTTCCTCTACATCTCTAAGCTATAAAGCAACCTTTCATTAGAGCATGGAGTTCGTCATTTCCTTGAAAAAATTTCCTACCTAAAGGATTGGAAGAAACATGCTGTTTAATGGAATCCAAACCTTTCTAATAACATTTCTATTGATTTCTTCTTGTCGGAGTATGTAAAAATAAAGAGTTTGGGCCAAATCAAATTCGTAATATTCTGGCATCGAAAGCTAGAATAGTAGAAGATGCCTAAGATTTCCCAAACATACGCAATATTTGGCGAGAGTTAGTACATAGTCTTAAAGTTTCCAACGCTAGTAATGCAGAATACTTTGAACGCCAACCGTTATTAAAATAACGGTTGGCGAGATCTGGAAATATTTTCCCTATAATTTCCAAAAAACCAATTTGGGGCATATTGAAAATTTCTAAAATAACTGTTAGAAGAACAAGGATATAATCTTGGCATACTTCAAACTAGAAAAAGGCACTGAGAATTTTTAAAATAATACTTGGAAAGAATAAGAATATTGGCTTGATTTTCTCCAAAAAGCAAAGACGGAGTACATACAGATTTGCTACCATGCAGGACTTAGGGAATAAGAAATATTACCCAGATATTTTAAACCTTTAAAAGGCTATTCATTTTTATATTTGGAGGTATTTATTTTTATATCATCTTGTATTTAGTGTGATTAACACTAATTTTTTTCTATATAGTCAATAGAGTTTGTTTATGAGGTCGGAATAGCCTGATTGGTAGGACGTTTGATTCGCATTCTTTGGATTGTAAGTTCGAACCCCGCCGGAATTGGAAATCGATGACAGTCTTTGAATTTACCTTGATAATTAGCATTTACCATTTCTTAGAGATCAATGATTAATCGTTTATATCCTTGCCATTTATTACGTTCTCTGAGGTTCTCGAAATTTCTTCGACATTCTGGTTAAGTAAGAGTAAATACTAGACAAAATATCAATAAAAATGGCGGAGACTAAAATGATCAGACTTTATGCTTTTATATTTTCTTAAAATAACTTATGTCCTGGAGATTCCATGCAATTACCCTTTGGAATCAATGACAGTCTTTTTTCACTCAGCAATTTACCATTTCTTAATGTCAATGATTAATCTTTTTTATCCTTTCCATTTATAACGTTCTCTGAAGTCCTCGAAATTTCTTCGACATTCTGAGTTTACTAAGAGTAAATACAAGACAAAGTATCAGTCAAAAAGGCCGAGACAGAAACTAGAAAAGGCAGATTGTATTACCGCCTCCGTTTGGATTTCTGTGGATAAATCTATTGTATTAAACACAAAACCGTACGTTCGGTATATGTCAGATGAAAGCCAAACACATTTGATCAGACATTTGAAGACTGTTTTTTCTTCTTTTTGTTCACCGGATTCGTCTACATTTACCAGAAATCTGGAATAAGACCTTTTCTTGTTTCTTCACCGTTCGTCGACGAAAGCAAAAAGTGGATTTCACCTTTTCTTGAATTGTAAAGATGACGAACGTGGGACAAGAGGACATTTTGAAGTGGAATGCGGAAAGAAAAGTAGATAAATTTTTCTTCTTTTGATTTTAAACTTTTTTTTCTTGAGGATCGGCGGAAGATTTTGCCGAGCACACTGACATATTGATAGAGGATTTGCCAATGGTATAGGCTGTTCGAAAAGAAATATATTTTTAGACCTGAAAGAACTTCATTCGATTTGTTCTTTTTTTTGTAATTTTTTTTCTCAGAAGAAAAAAAAAGTGATTTTATTAAATTTCAATTTTTCCCCTGCTCGATTTTGCTCGATTTTTTTTTTTACATTTAAATGTTTCAAATAAAACTGAGAATGTAATTCTTCATTGAAGTTTTACATACATATACTTCAAGAACAAATGACTGAAGAGATAAATATAAAAACAGATGATAAAAAAATAAAAATTTCTAAAAATTCCCTTTTATTAAAGCCCTTTTAGTTATATTTTAATCTTCCTTGTAGAAATATAGAGTTCATTTCTATAGAATCGTAAACAAGTGAAACAATGGTAGAAATATGGATTTTAAACACATTAATAATATATATATTGTTTTAATTTTAATAAATATTATACGATTTTTACTGTTATAGTTATCATCTTGAATGATTCCTTATATTATTATTTTCCACTCCTCGAGATTAAATTTCGTTTTGTATCTACATATTTAAGCAAGCAATTTTAGCATATTTAAGTAAACAAACATGATTAAAAATGTTAATGCGATAATGACAACATTTTTCGAAAAAAAATTATTTTTATTAATTTAATAATTTTTTTCTAGATTACTAGAGAGCAGTTTTTTTAGGTATAAGTTTCTTCAAATTCATATAATTAATTGATAATACCTTTCTCAGAATAATAGCATCTAACATAATTTTTCGGAAAATCACAGTAGTAAAGATTCTAATTATTTATAATACATCAAAAAATTATTTAAAGACACTAATACATCAAAATGGAAATGACGCATTGATTTACAAAAATGAATGATGGAAAATATATAAACATTTCAAGAAATAAACTATTATATGGCAGCAAAATCTTTCAAAATTAAAATGAAGGATTAATATAATGAAATCCATAATCAAATTATATCCTTAAGTTTTCAAATTCATTTGAACATAAAATCAACTCCCTTTAATATCTACAGGCGGAGAAAAAATGTAACACCGAGTAGACTGCATTTTAAATCTCGCTCGTATACATAATTATGTTTGGCATTCCACGCTGATATTATGTAAATTTTTATTAAGAAAGCTTAAAATGTAATTAGAATTTTGTGATACAATAAATAAACTGAATTGGAATCACTAATTTTAAAAAAATACCTTCAGTTTCAAAATAAATTTTTAAATACATTAATAGTTCAAGATCATTGAAATGAAAAAATCTTATAGTAATTTCTGCTTAGTTCAAATTTAAGTGTTTTTCTGAAATTCATTTATAATATTGCTCAAAAGTAATTTGTTAATAACAGTTTTTTACTAACATTCAGTTTTAATACATGAATACTAACTCTAGAATACTGCGAATTTTTATTTATTGATTGATAAACCTAATTATTTTGATTTTTATCTATTATATAGAAGACCTCAAATTATCCAAATACTTGCTCAATGTATCAACAAATGTCTGTACTTTGAGAAAACTTTGAGAAACAAACACTTTGAGAAAAAGAGAAAAAAAGATGTGGAAGAATATCTTTCAAAATAAAAATTAATAAAAGACAGAGAAACTGTTGTCTTCCAATAAGATGTTCAACTAGCAATATTTTAAACTGCTTGAATTCGTTAATCAAATATAATTTTCTTCAAAGGAATTTTATTCATCAATTACCCGAATAGTTGAATATATGAATCGATTCTGGTGCCAATTATTATAGGAAATTGCGAAAATGTAAAAGAAAGTTTTATGCTTCATTAATTATTGATCATTCATAGGTTTTTCATTATTCATTATGTATTTATTAAGCAAGTATAATGTATTATTTCAATAAATTGCTTGAAACTTTTTTTATTTTAAACAATTTAGAATAAATTAATTGACATTTTGTAAAAGTTACAGACAAATTGGAAGGATTTTATATCATGGTATTCATGAATGTAAATTTTAAATTCATTTTTCCCCATAGTGTGTTTTGGTTATGTACTATTTTTGGAAAACCTTATTAGGCTTTTATAAAAATTACAGCAGAGATTTGAAACTTTTTGCGAACTTCTAAAATATATGCTTTATAAAATTCGCTTTGGAATTAGCTCTAAGACATGAAGAAATTTATTTAAAGATTCAAAGTCATAATTAATGGATTCTTCAGTCTTTTTTATGTGTTTCACAATAAAAACAATTGTAAAATCTTAAATATCATTAGCAGAATGAAATCAATAGCAAATTTTATGT
Organism: Argiope aurantia; assembly: GCA_026543865.1. Classification (NCBI taxonomy): domain Eukaryota; kingdom Metazoa; phylum Arthropoda; class Arachnida; order Araneae; family Araneidae; genus Argiope; species Argiope aurantia. The sequence continues at coordinate 8,785 of JAPMOR010076219.1, read as the reverse complement.
AAAGTATTAGTAGATACCTGAAAAAATTCGCAGAAAAATCTGCATACTTAAAAAAGCCTTAAAAATTTTTTAAAAGCTCAACTTTTTTAAAAATTTAAATTAACATTTCTTTAAAAAAAATGTTTCAACTTATTTTGTGAGGAACAGTTATAGAGTACTATTTTATATAAAATAAAATTAAAATATTATTCCAAATATTAAAATTAAAAAAAAGATTGTTGGATGGTATTATGCCACCTTAATAGATGAAACATTTTAATTTCGAAATAGTTAATTTAGCGTCAAACCAAAGTGCTCGTTTTATGCCAAATGACCTAAGCTTTAATTATGATTATTGATAATGAAATTTCAATCATCTATAGATCATGATTAGTTGTTACTTTCTTCCACTCCTTATTGTAATGATATGATATGCAAGAAAATTGCAGTATTATGAAGACATATTAATCAAATAACTGGTTAAAATATCGGTTTTTATTTAACTATAAGTATTCCATTGCTCTTAATATTTGATTCATTGCATCAAAATTAGAAAGCTTTATTTTTAAAATGTAAGGATTTATTTAGTTTTTTATTTAAGATAAAAAATAAAATAATTCGCAATTGAGAATTTTAAAGGTCTTTTTCTAAATATTAGGTTTTTTATTTCATCATGTTTTAAAAATTCTAAAGCTTTCTTCAGTTTAAAATATTTTCGAAGTTTTACATCAATACATATGTGATAAAACACTGCATATAATGCACATTTAGAGGCTTAGTGTTTTTATATACAATATATAAAAATGGATTAGCACGAAATATACTCACTTTTCAAAAAAATAAGAGTTATAAATGTTATATTAACTTTTATAATAGATGCATTTCTAAATGAAACTGATGTACAATTTTTTGCAATGTTTTTTAATAATATAAAAGTATACAGTTTAAAGCATAAATATTCTATTCGAAAAAAGCAGTAGGAAATTCAAATAAAGAAATTTGTCTTTAAAATTCAATTTTTACTAAAGGTAAAGATCAAAATTGCTTCCTTTGTTTAAAGGTGTTTTTATTTAAATATTGATTTACAATTTGACAAAAGAATTTACAGTAATACTTTAAATAAAATTATAGGGAAATAGCTACCTAAATAGATTAACATGATAAATACTTTTCAATAAACATATCCGAATTTTTTGGCTTTAATTAATGCTATTTTAATAAAAGTACCATCAAACACATTGATTTTGTCTTTAAGTGGAATGTATAATAGCTGGATTATTATTGGAAAAAAAATTTGGAAAACATTTTCTGAGCTAACATTATTAAAACATTTTAAACAATTTGGAGAAAGAAGCATATGTACAAATATTCAGTAATTTAAAAAAGTTACCGTTGCTCAAAGAAATAAATCCTAGATAACACACACACACACACACACACACACACACACACACACACACACACACACACATATATATATATATATACACACACACA
>JAPMOR010076215.1:112796-204578 GCA_026543865.1 Argiope aurantia | reverse complement strand
GCGTATTGAAGACATCTTCTCTCGTAAAGCAGGCTTCATCTGAGAATAAAACTCTAGCAGAAAAGTGTGCATCTTCCTGTGCGGCATCAAGCATCCAGCGTGCGAACTCCAGTCGATTTGCGATTTTCATTGAAAAACGCTACTTGCGACCTTATGTTTTGAGGTAATTTTTCATCTACTTAATGCCTATTTTCCTTGCTCTGAATTTATCTTTCGAATTTGACAATACTCTCTGCGAACATCGATGCTGATGTTGAAGCGAATGTTTTCTGGTTCCTATTTCAGTTTTTTTTAATATCTTTAAAACTTCCCAGTTCTCACACTAGACACTTATCTCAAATTATTGAGTATAAAATTAATTAAATTTTCAAGCTTTTTTTTCTTACAGTTTTAATATTTTTGCAAATATGTATTCTAAACCACTTTTTCGTTTTCAGTCATTTACGACCCCTTTAATCATCAAATCCGCATGTTATCAACACAAAAAAAAACTTTTCAGAATGTGCTTTCGCTTAAAAGAATTCGTAGTTGAGACGCCATTTGTTATTTTTTTATTAATTTTTTACAGTTTCCGACTCTACATTTTTGCGATTTTCCCCTACTAAATGTCGTTTTTCTTTTCTTTATCCTCTTGATGCCTACTATACCCCCGTGAATTTGTCGGTCGAATTCGGCAACACATTGTGTGTGTATATATATATATATATATATATTAATTTTATTATGTAATTTTTAAAATCATTAAAATAATATTTTTAATTATTTAAAAGCTTATTTTTATTAATATAATCTTTATTTAATAAAGTGTTTATGCAAAAAAATAATTTCATGAAATAACATCCATAGAAATTACTGATTAAAATGTTGCAATTTTGGAAAACCTTAACCCAAGATAGAATTAAGATTTTGAAAATTTCTTTCTCATAGAACGCAACTCAAAGATTAACTAAATACCAAATTTGTTATATCTAGCTTTGACAGTCTACACGCTATAGCGTTTTGAAAATTTTTGCATAACACATGCCACATAATTCTATTTATAGATTGTACAGAGTGTAGATCCATCATCAAGCCAAAAAAAAAAAAAAGGAAAAAAGGAAACTTCACGTTTTGACACATTTTCACTCAAATGTACGATATGCATAATATAGATCTTCACTTTGAGCCGTTCTTATCCATTATATATTCAATGAACTGTAAATTGGAAAGATCGACTGGAGGTGTACAAAAACATAAAGGAATCATATAATAAATCTAATATTTAAAAAAGACAGGGATGCAATTATTCTGAATTCAAAAAATAAATAAATAAAAACCTAAGCGCATTCTATAACTTTCCATGTCATCAAAATTACAGTACATTAGCAAAAATGTAAAGTGCAAAGTCGAAAAATCGTACATTTACTAAGCATTTATTCTAAGGAATATCATTTACGACTCTTAACGACTTATAACTATTATCGTACTTAATCGACCCGAACCACGCAAAGAAAGCCTGTTAAAAATTTGTCTTCTCAGTATAATTGCAGTAATTACTCGGATGATTGAATTCTTGGGAATGATAAATAAAAAGCCTTTCTTCGTAAGAGATAATTTATAATGATTAACTGTTACGTTCAAACAAAAATATCTATGTCAATTGCTTAACATCATGAGGCTAGCGATTGAATCACATTTTCAAATAGGTTCAGTTTAGTTTAGTTATATTAACGTCCCGTCTTAAAGCTACACTAGAGCTATTTTGGGATGAACCTCGTAAGTTAGAACCGCTGTCAGATGACGAGGACGACACTTAATTTTCAAATAGGATTATGAAAGAAGTATACAACCTATTGGATTTAATGGTAAAGAAGATTCTCAAAGCATTTGAAAGCAGATCCTCTAGATATTTTTGATACTTCAGAGTGTGGCAGGAAAATAGGCGGATTAAAAGTAACTATAATTAGAAAATTATTTCTAGCAACGAAGAAAATGCAAAACGAATTATGATTTTAAGATATTCAAACTAAAATTTATTATTTATTGTTTTCGTTAATTTATTTACACTTCAATACCTTTTACACGTTTACTGGCTAATGAAAATCTGTAAAGTAAATAATTAACTAGAGAAAAAAACCTACAGGCCTACACTATAATCATTGAATGAAAATATTTTTCTTTCATAAATGGAAATTTATCAAATATATTATTTTTAGAATATGTACAATTTTAAATTTGCCTTAGTGACAGTTACAGTATGAAATAGCAGTAAATGCTTTCCTTTTAATGTTATATTCTATCAACCTCAAAAATTTACTTATTCGTGTTGACAGAAAATTTAAATTTCGTTATCCACCGATACGCACTCATCACAGTTACCCCCACACTGTATAAAATCCAAGGTAGTTGAATGAGTGTCATGACGGCAGCACAGACACGGTAACAAAGATTAAGGACTAATGCCCATCATCGACCTCCATATAATGCTTCTTATAAGCGATACATTCTGTCATTAGATTGGAGGTAACTCTATCCCGCAATATAAATATGCCTAGTAGAACCAACGATTGAACTAGAAGCTTTTAATCTCCATGGCAGGAGGTGGGTTTAATAAATGCAGTTGAAGAGGCTTCTCAAATCAAGAGAAAAATTTAAGATACAAGATAGACCTTATGTTATAAAGTCATTTTTACAGTATAATATACAGCGACAGACGAAAATATATCCACTATATGCAGCACTTTTCTAACGAACTCAATAAAACAAACGAATATATCTTTACTAATAATAATCTAACCTAGTGTGTGTTTGTGTCTAAACCAGACATGCATAAAAATACCTTGGCGAGTGGGTGCTATTTTTTTTTTCATTCATTAAAAATGAAGCTGAAGTTTGGCATTTTTCCGCAATAACTTCCGAAAATATTATCGCAAAAGGATAAATTGAAACAATTTGAAAATTGAAAAAAATTGTCTTTTACCAATTTAATAGTCTGGCTAATTATGGCTAAATTTTGATAATTTCTTGGAAATATTTGTTTTTTGTAATAACCAACAATAAATTACGTTATTGTCCTGAAGTTCAAACCGTTTTCACAGTTTCATACACAATCTGATCATAATCTTCTTCCACATATACAGCAGAAGTTAAAGAAGGAGGATTTTCTTTGATAACAGAGTTGTTTGTGAGACATAAAAAAGTAAAATGCTGCAAATTTATAAGAAAGATGAATCATATATTTACGTTTTTAATAGCGCCATGGGATTGATCTCCATCAGAAAGTTCCCTTTTTATAATAAGCGGAACATTTGTAATGTAATTAAAGTAATGCATTTTCAATGTCTGGCAATGGCTTGGTATCACATATATGAAATTATATTTAAACGATTCAACTGAATTTAAAGATACTCAGTGTCTTCTTCAAAAGTAACTAGTATAACATACAGGTATAATGTAAAACAAAATCACAGCAACAAAGAACATAGCAGCATAAATAACACTATTGCAATTCGTTCATAACGTAACATCGGCAAGTAGAAACGGGTAATCTTTGGTGAAGGCTCAGAAAGTATTCAGATGACTAATCGTTTAAAGCCATGCACATTTCATTTGTTGCAACTAATGAAAACGTTTGTTGTTATTTATGTTACATACTATACACTAACCTTTCATGTTGTCTAGCTTTATAAATGGTCCATCAGTTTCTTTGGTTTGTATATTCATATATTTGTGAATTTGTTAGCTCCAAAACGGTACAAGCTAAAATTGTGAAATTCGACATGTTGTTTAGCGACCAGATTTTCACCAAATTTTTGACAAAATGCTTCTTCGAATTTCTTTACTATTTGACCATGGTAAACATAAAATGCACCATCTTGCAAAAATATGCAAGCAAGCCCATAAAAACCATTCCCATCGTTGACATTTACACATTCTTATCATATAAATATTAAAAGTTCTGACTGTTTAAATTACGCATACACATTATTGACATCCTGTGTTTGTTCCTTTTCAACACATTCAAATGTATTCGTCCGTATCTTTTTCATATCATTTTGAAACACCGCCTAAGGTTTCGAAAAGTTTCAGGTTATTTTATTTTTTTTAACTTAGCATGATTCATCGTTTACTTCTGCTTCTAATATTTTCTCCTTTTTATTATAATTACGTAATGTTTACTCACAATCGACTTAAAAATTTTTAAAAGATAGTAAGAGACATTTGTTCCTTATTATTTGTTCCTTTCCCTATTTAAGCTAACTTTATTTTTCTACTTTCTGCATACAAAGTAGAGAAAAAACATTATAATTATCAAATAAATTTGAACGCCAGATTTTAACTGGCGTTTATAATTATGTCTGTCTATTTGTCTGCGACAAAGGTAACTCAAACATGCTTTGAGATATAAATTTCGTATATGTATTTCTATCAAATTTTGAAAGATATCCATTCAGAGAAAATTTGTTTAACATGCTATCGGAATATAAATTAATAAAATAACTACGAAACGAAGAAAATTGAAGGGATAAAATTTGGTATACAGATTTAGCATCAAAAGTATAGGTTCCTATCAAATTTGGAATCAAATCTATCAAGTTATTGACTTCCTGCCGGTTTGTATTTTCGCAAGCATGCAAATGCAATAACTTTAATATATAAAAATTCGTGTGCAATTTTGTGACTACATTTGTAGTTCTGTGCCAGTTCTAGTTTCAATCAATTGAAAATAACGCGTCAGTTTTCATCAACAAACAAAACAAATTCAATTTTTGGTTAACTATTGCTAAATGTCAAAGACTAATTGCCAAAGAAATCGCCAAGAATCAAACGAAAAATTTCAGTAAAAATGTCAACTTGTCTCAAAAGATCAGTGTTTCATTCTTCAAAGTCATGTAAGGCATTCGCAACCTTACCCAATGCGGAAGGAGCTAGATCATACCTTTATTAGAGAATATGCGAGAAAATTTGGGAGAGACCACTCCCTCTCGTTTGCTATTTTCATTTAACATCCATAGTAATCCATTTATTTCCCGCTTGCATTATTAATACCAAATCAAAAATATATACTATTGTTCCTGTTTTGCTGACATTCAATACTTTACAAATTTTAATGTTTCAAATTGTTACTCATTTAGTATTTATTTTTCTTAATGGTTTAATTTTGAATTTTGATTTTGATTATTTTACTATCGTATTGCTTTCAAAGTTCTCTTTTATACTTTAATTTTCTAGATGCAAATACAATGGCTTCTTCTCATCTTGCTTTGCAGCTTTGCTTTTAATGGTTTTAAGTAACTAACACTCCTATCAACAACTGAAATCTCATCTAATTTAGGCCATTCATGTGAACTCATTGGCACATGACCACCCAAGTAAGCATGTTCAGTTTACTGATTCTTGAACTCTATGATAGTCATGAAGTTACTAACATTTCAATATATGAAAGAGAAAAAAAATGATTATCAAAAGTGGTCTAAGAAGGAATTTTTTAAAAAAATTTTTATGTTTTTGAAAGGAAAAAATATTTTATTAAACTTAAAAAAATAACGAAATGAAATGCAAAAAAATATTTACAGATTTTTTTTCCCTTTATTCTTCAGTATATTATTTCAATCAATGTTGATTATAGTATTCATTATACACAAGTCTTTGTTGTATTTTACAGAAGACATTTATCATAACACTTTGAAAATTTTGAAAACCACTCGCTGATAATTTTTTTCAAACTAAATATTTGTCTTCTGTGATGATTTCTGAATTCCTTGAATTTCGAAATTTTCACTCAAATCATTCAAATTTTAAAAATATATTAAAACTATTAATTAAATTTCCTATATGATTTTTAAGCCCATTTTTATTTCAAATATTTCTGCGATAAACAAATGAAACGCTGCTGTTCTTTGCTAAAATTTTTCATTAATATTCAATAATAATAACTAAATGAAATGTTTTATCATATATTTCTGTAAATCTTGTATTGTAGGCAAAACGAAGTAGAATTGAGTTTAGTTCTTTTAATTTCTCTTTCACAGTTGGTATTGATTTTGCACTACATTTCTTTTTTCTCTTTTATCTATACTATGTAAGCTGAAGAAAGTAAACAAATTGAGCATAGGTCATTAAAGTGAATATTCAGCGGAATCCATCGCCATTCATGGAACCGACAGTGAAAATTCCGCCAACCGCGTTAAAGGCTGTCAAAGATGTATTCTGCTTAACATTATATTTTAGAGATTTAAATATAATTCTCAGATGAGCCCATCTGAAGTGATAATCAAAAAGATATGAAAAAGAATCGTGATTAAAATATATAATTCTAACAGAAATAAAGTAATTGCTCATGGTAATTATTTTTCTGAAAAAAATAGCAGGAATCATAGCAACTTGAGAGAATTTGTCTTTATTATTTAGATAAAGGTTTTTCCTCAAAGATAGTGCTTAGCACTTTTCAATATTCTTAAATCCGAAATAGTCTTAAAGCCGAGTCTTGGTTTCGACACCGGTATTCAGAATAGATTTAGTGAAAGGTAATCATGCATAGATTCTGATGCCTCTTAAATCAGTCAAGGTTTATATCATGTGTTAAGAGTTTGATGAGAAAGATGTTGCCTCATCATTCAGATTTAAAATGACGAGATCCTTCTAAAAACTTCCTTGTGTTGATCCAAAACGGGTCATTAATTGTGCTAAAAATATTTCAGTACGCAGCCTAATATCATCAGTACCTTTTTTTTAATTCTACTGATTAAAGTGAAAAGTGAATAAGAAGAAAATAACAATTTAATTACGCGAATAAAAATGGCAAAGAAAAAACCTTAGTATCATATAATTAAGTTTCTTTAATAACCTGTTTCAGCAGATTTAACTTATTCATAAATTCATTTAGGGATTTGGGACGTTCCCGATATTAAAAATTACTGAAATTGTAAATAAAGGGAAGTTTTTGGTAAGTAAAATTTTATATCTGATAGAAACTTTATAAAATTTAGAACGAATGGTTTAGTAAAATTATAAAATAGTAGAAAGATATTTAAAGTATTTGTTTAAATCAATCTTAAAGTATTTGTTTTTAATGGCAAATAGAAAGAGTGTTGTGATGTAATAATTTTCATAATCATAAATCGGGGTATTTAGAAAAATAATTCTGAAAAAATCACTCTAAAATAATAAAACATATAAGAAGATATTTATTAATTGCAGAGAAATTATTTCCGTTTAAATATACAGATAATAAAAAACTCAAAAAGGAATAAAATTGTTGTGTTACTTGAAACTTTAGAAAATACATGACATTTTGTATGATGAATAGACTCCAAAGATTAAAATTATTAAATATGAAAATAAGATATGTATAACAGATGCATAAAGTTTGTAAATATTATTGTATGAAATTTCATATGTTTGTGATGAATAAAATGTATTCTATCCGCTCCGAAATTTGAAGAGAAAAAGTTTCCAGAAAAATATCCTCCCCCCCCCCCAAAAAAAAACCCTCCCTTTTTTTTCATAAGAATTTCTGTTAGATTCATTGTTAAAGAATAATTTATAAACTTTCGACTTTTTAGGTTTATACAAATTATGCATTTCGGTAATCCGATAAATGTCCCCTATTTTACTGACAAAAAGTGAAAAATGAATTTTTCGAAGGTTCAAAAGCTCCCAATTCTTCTCTAATGCTCACACTTTTAAGAACAAAGCGTCTTCTTCAATCACACATGCCCATTTTAGGGTTAATACGACTCCCATACTTCTTTCATTAAAATTCGAAGCACGTGCAAATTCGCTTTTCACCTAACATATTAAGAAACTGAGTTGACGTCACTAACTGGAAAAGATACGACGAAAACGTCAAAACAATAAAGAATCAAACATGAAAAATGCAGGTACATCCCTTAAACAACAGAGCTATCTCTTCATCTCCTCAGGTAATTTATGAGGTAATTAATGGACAGTCAGTTTTGACCCGAGACCAAAATGACCCTGACTCAGGCGACTCTAAGAAGAAAAAGTGTTGCGTGCTTCATCGCAATCCCTAAGGCTTTATTGAAAACGACATTGGCCTTCGAAATTCATAGTTGATAACTGAAGTAATAAAACAGGTTTTTGAAACCACGCGATATATATGCAGCTAGTAAACTTCCCAATCCGCAAAACTTCAAGCGTCTTTAAAAAGGTAAGTACGTATGATTTAGAAAGCTTTTTCACCCATTGTCTAACAGATGTATATAAACAAAGCAATGAGCAGAGAATAAACCATTGATATTTCACAACGTATTGTATTACAAATAATAAATATTTTACTTTTTTAAGGAAGCTTTTGGAAGAGAAAATAATAATAATAAATTTAATAATGTCTTTAAATTTTTTAACGCTGTTACCCAAAATTTCAGTTACAGATTTCAAATATTTCTTTTACAAATATTTCTTTGTATTATACAACTCATCATCATAATCTAAAAATCCGACATTTATAGTCCCACTATGCGGCTTGACATATATTTACAGTACTTACATTTTTATTATCTAAAATTAATTTAAAATTATTTAACGATTAATTAAGTAATTTACTTATAATAATTTGTCTTGACATCGTTAAATGTTCAACAAAATATTTTTAATCAAGTAAATAATTTCCTTAATTTTAAAATTATATTTCCTATAAAGCTTACTCTTATTAATGCTTAACTAAAAGAACTATAAAAAAGTTTTACATTTCCGGGAAGTAAAGTATTTTGGTACAGAAAATTCCGTTTTCTGCTATTTTCTATAAGTTGAATTGTCATAAGTATAAAAGTACTAAAAATCTGCAAGAAGTTACTTGTATTATATTAAAATTTACAGATGAACAACGTACAAGGAATAAAAAAAACTGAGAAAATGATTTTACAAATTAAAATCGTATATTAAAATAAACACTGTTGGTCAGAAAATACTTCTAAAAACAAATTTGTCTCTGATAGTCTTCAAAAACAGTTTACAGTTTCAGATAAATCGTTTAGATATAATTTCATATCCGTAATTCCACCAAATCGTTTGGCATTAAAGCCGCGTTTTTTTTATTGTCTTGCTTTATATGTATTGTATTTGTTTATCTCATAACGTGTTTAATGGCGATAGTTCTATAATATAATATCTTTGTTAAAAACGTAAATATCCAGTTTGTCTATTCTCTAAATTTCACAATATCGTAACTTCACTGTTTTATTTATCTTGTAAATTAAGACAGTTTTAAATAAAATTTTCTCCCTCAGCTCTCAACGATGGAGAAAAAGGTGATTCAATATTTGATAAAACAATTAAAACAATTTTAATTTCAGAGTAACAATACAATCTGTTGTTGGAAATTCGGTAACAAAATATTTTTAAAACATTTCCAAAACTTAGCAAAACATTTTATGATTATTAAATTGATGACATTTTATATTTTAAAGCGGTATGAAATTAATTTTTGTGCAGTTGTATTTTAGGAAGTCATCGAGAGAAAAGACCATAATTCAGCTTACATTATTTTGAAATTCAAAACAATACAATACTTCGAAATTCAAAACAATACAATGCTTTGAAATTCAAAACAATACAATACTTTGAAATTCAAAATAATTCATTACTTTGAAATTCAAAACAATAAACATCTCAGTAATGCCAATATTATTGCTGTACAATTTTTTAAAACTTTTAACGCATTTTCAAAAATATTTTTAAGTATATTCTACAACATTATCTTTAATTATTTTAGTTACCACAATTATATACAAGGGGCGTTGTGACGGTATTAATCCCTTCGCATACAATGATGACTCTGACTCGCGCATCAAATTACTGAATTTTTATTTTTAAATCTGCCATTAAACGAATGTATTAAGTAATTTAAAACACAAAAATCAACTAAAAACGTTTCAATAACTCAAATTCCCTTATATTATTATTGGAATTAAAATAATAATAATTTTATCAAATAGGATGTATATATAATTAGAAAGTTAAGTGAAATTGTAAGTCAAGAGGTTAATTAATTTTTTGTGTTCCCATTATCATTATTATAATTAAAAATTATTTTCGAAAAATAATGTCAAGGCAAATTAATCTGGTCCTGAAATTATCTATTACCTTATTAATATATTTCGGAATAGAAGTTCGAATCCCTTTTAAATTTTATTTATTATTTATTTATCTGCACACATCTCACTGAATTTCAATTTCAATCGATATCATTGGCGCACGCTATAATAAGAAATTGTTATCTGCTATTAAATTTAACTTTATCCTAATTATCATCATTCTTGTGAGATCTAAAATTACGATAATTATTATTATTATTTGGTAATGCAAATCATTGCAATTTATTATTTTTTAAAAATCTGTATCATGAATGATAAGAATATAATTGAATCTGTATCACAAAGTATTACATTCGTGCTGAGTTGTGGATTTTTCGATTTTATGACCGAATACAATGCCCGATTGTTTGTTTTTGAGTTGATCCGTCTCGCGTCCTTGTAAAGCACCGATGTGTGTCATACTTTGATTACTTCCGGGTATTCAAATAGAAAACTTTATCTGCTACATTTCCTCATATATCAAAATCCTTAAAAATTGAAAATATTCTTCAGCGTCAAACCGCCTTAATAAAATTAAGTGAATAGAAGTTAAGACATATAGCATATTTAAGTAAAATCTTTACCCAGGAAAAATTATAGAAGAGTTTTTTTTCCCTAATATCCAGGAATAGATTTTTTTAAAAAAAATTAGCTTCAACGATCGAATTTATATTTATCGTGTTGTCATGGTTGTTTCGATTAATAATAAAGGAGAATATCTGTTATCGCTCGATAGATCAGAACGTTAGATATATAGCTACAAAATTTGGCATAAATATATTTTGAAGTATGAAAATGAGCACTAGCAGGCAGTTTTTATAAAATTTTGACGAATTAAAAATTAAGAGAAATCTTAGCACTTTTGCCCAGCGGATTTTGAAAATGCTGTTGTATGTAAATTAACATATGTAATTTTAAAATTCAGGAAATTACATTTTTATCATACTAATTTAAGTGTCGGGCAATTTTTTTCCCTCTAGTTTTAGGAATTTTTTTGAAGCATGTGTATGCTTAATTTGCAACAATACTTTTCATTATTTCGATGAAATTCGACTCATTTTCATAATTTCTACAAATATTTAATCGCGTGCTAACTTTCCATTATTAAAAGTTAAAGAACGAGGATTCTGTTCATAAAGTGTAAGACATTGTAAAACAAAATGTTAAATAATCTGAACCGATTTCCATGCAGTTTTGACGTGTGAGTTGACTCCCGTTAAAAGAGTTCATGGACAAAAAGAGCAGAACAAGTGTGAGGCAACTAGAACAATAATTCTTACATTTTATTTCAAATTATTTAAAATCCTTTATGGAAATAATTTTTATTAAAAAATAATACATAAGATATTTAATTGAAGTCACATACTACCTATATTTCAAGCGAACCAGTTGATCGTTAAAGGCAGCTAATAGTTATTGATCTTTGATTACTAAATGCAAGTTCTACAACTTTAATTGCAGTCAGTCACTACACAAATTCATAATATATAGAAAATTAAGTAAGAGTCTCATCTTTGGTGAATGATATCTTTCTTGTAAATACACGTGTTACGTTAATAGAAGGTCAGCAATGAAATGAAACACTATCAGTTATAAATATAAAGTTTTATGACAGGGAATATTGATTAATGTTATTTGAATCTAAATCATGTTCCAAATGCTTTTCAACACTTCGAGAAAATACTGAAGACTATTTAACTCGGTGTATTGATATAACACTTATGTATTGTCGTGCAATGCGGTTAAGTTACTATTGTCTATATATTTATTTTCTTAATGCAGATTTTAGAGAGAAAATTTGGTCTCTCTACACAGTTTCTGATATCATCTAATCCGCTTTTTACCTTAAATTTATCATCATAAATAGTTGCTTTTCTTCAATACAAATTATAGATAAAATTCGTCACTCTTGGTAAGACACATATGAATCTTGGTATTCTTCTTCGACATCCAAAGAACATATAATTTGAATTTACACAAGGATTGTCTCATATTTAGGGGACATTTGAAAGGAACTTTTTTCAATGCAAAATATAGGTAGTTTGATTAATGAATAATTTTACATTTATGGTACAATCAAAAGTAATCTTTGAATGCGAACTATAAATTATACGGTTTATAGATGGCCTTAAATTTATGGTTCAGTTAAAAATACTTTTTTTACAATGAATAAATCATATGATTAGTAAACTGATTGAATATAAGGTTCGTTCAAAAATAATTAATCATTGAATATTTTAATAGATTTTTTTAAGCAAATATTTGAGAATTTGATTTGTGGATAATTTGGTTGGCCGCGGTGGCCTTGTAGTAAGGTTTCGACTTCGGAACCAGAGGGCTTCAGGCTCGAGACCCGATTTCACCTAAGAACCGTAGTGTAAGTGGACCTGGTGCACATAAATCTGTCTGGGCCAAATGGCCTCCCGCTGATGTGGTGTGGAAGGTTGGTGAGGGGGTGCCTCAGGTGTTCGTCACCCGAACGCGGCTCAAAATTACAAGGTCCAACCCAAAATAGCCCTAGTATTGTTTTAAACAAACGGGACGTTAATATAACTAGTGAATTTATCTGCCTTACATTTAATGTCATTCGAAACAAGTCTTTTTTTTATTATTCAAAGTATAGATAAACGCTTTGCTTTTGTTTTAACATATATAATTATTTGTCTCTTCTCACCTTATTCATTTTTCAAATAAAAATCATCAAAATAATTTTTAAATGTATGGTGAAGGGTTTCGCTAATAATATAATGTTAATAACAAAACAACTTTCTCTCACAATTTTGCTTTTTCTTTGCAGAGAACTTCAAGTTTATAATTCACCATGTGGAAGAAATTGATATTCCTTACAGTAAGTACACTGTAATTTAATAGTATCTCACTTAAAGTTCTACAATAATATTATAAAAGCTTTCTAATTAAAAAATCAACTACATTTAGGGCTACATGTCCTGAAAAGAATAAGAGTTTCAAACTTTTTTTAATTATAGCCAGTCACTCTGTTACTACAGAACTAAACCGTATAAACAGGGAGTTTTCAAAGCGTTAATGGATTATTTAATAATGTCTTTTTACAATTATATCTTTTAAAATCGGTTAAAATCACAGTGGACTTAAAAAAAGCAAAGTAAAGCAGCAAATAAATAATAAAAATTATGAAATATGATATTTCCCCTTTTATTGTTTCATCATCAAAATATATGTTTACATTCAACTAAAATAACTTTATCAAATGCTTTGCTTACTAAAATGAAAAGTTGAAAGGTTTAGAAAAATAAATATTGTTTTAATATATTTTCACAAAACGTTGCTCTAATTAGATTTAAATGTCTTTGAAATGTTCCAGGTGTTTTAATTCATGAGGAAATTAAATAAAATTGATAATGAAGATTCCAGTTTAACAATAAAAGAAAACTGGATATGCATTTTATGTTTCGAGTTCTTTTAAATAGTTAAAAGTCAATTTCAATTAAGAAAAACACAAAATTCTTATGAAAATTCAGAGCATGCGCATAAGAATATTTCTAAAAAACTTTTAGTTGGAATTATGAAATCATATACAGTTTTGCTCCAAATAAAGTAATATAAAGTAATAAGAAAAAAAATAATATAAAAATTAAAAATAAATTCGCCTGGAATACTTTGAAATTTTTATATTCAATATATATGCATTAAAAAATTTCGTAACCTTAAATGAATAATTCCACAAAAATGCCTATAGAGTCCACCATCTACTTAAAACCAGACTGTATTATTATTAGAACATAATTTTAAAATCTCATTGTTTATAGGATATCTTAATTCAATATTTCATTAACATTCTTATGTACTAGAATTCTGAAATTTTATATAGTTGTGTACTTTTTAAATGGCATTTCATAATTTAATTTTTATGGCCTAGTCAGATTAATACTTAATTTAATTGAACTTGTTGATCAATAAGTTCAATTACGTTTTGATTGCATATGAACCTTCATTGAGGTGTCATTAAGAAAAACTTTCATTAATTTATAGTGAAATGCATTAAAAAACAAAAAAAAATAAGAAAACAAAATTTTCATTTATGTATAAAAATTCATTTCTTAAAAAATTGTAACTCAAAAAAATTCATAAGATCATTAGATATTAAACATACCCTAAGAAGGCCAATAAAAGTTAAAAAGAAAGAAAAACATCTTTAAAATATGATTGAAATTCTGATATATCCAGAGCATTTCAAATAACGTTCCATTATATATTATTTATTTTAATATGTATGCTTTTGATATAAAAAGCTATTACTTTTCATTTTTGTATTTCAATGATTTATCGTTGAATTTTGTGACTTCTTTTTGGGCTACAGAAATTTTGACTTTATTAAAATAAATAAATATTAACTAATTTTTAAATTCCATTTTTGGCTACATATTTTAAAACACTGTATGAATCTTTCTAAATAATCATAGGTATTTATCATAAGAAAGAATAATGGAAAAACTCAAGAAACAATGTTTTATAATTATGAAAAATTTTGATTATTTTTCCTTAAATTGTAGGAATTTAAAATAATATTTAAATAAATATTCACTATAAATATCTTATGTCTATCAAAAGACCAGTTGTCAAAATGGGAAAAATGATTAGTTGTTGGTGTAATTTTTTATAAACACTAATAATGATATTTTTATGAAATGCCAGTTCCTATTACCAACGAACACCATGGAATTTCAGTAATATAATGTTTTTTAATCAATATTCATATCGATTAACATATAAAAAAATCGATTCATTATTGTATTAAATTCATAAAGTTGATTTGATCACATACTTATTAACAAGCCAGGGCAAATACAGAACAGTTCAAGAAATGTATCGTAGTCTGCTTTTTAATGATGTTTGCTCTGAACCAATTTCTGCCGTCCGATGTTTAATGCTTGGCAGCTGTTCAAAGTTTTCAGCTGCTCTGAATAAACTACGCCGATGTAGTTGAGGAACCAATTCCGTCTCAGAAAGTAAAGTTTCGTTTGTTATTTGTAATATTTATAGCTATCACTAGCATAAACCGATTTCCGGCACAAGAAAAAAATAAATTTAAAAAAATGTTCCAATTTATGAAAGTAAATGACTATGTTTGAAATAAACAATTTTTAAAAATATAAAATACTTATATTTTTGTATTCTTTTCTTAAAATGCATTGAAAAACACCTGCGAAAAGAAATGTGCTAGTTAAAAGGAAAAAGTATGTTTAAAATGTGTTTAAAAATTGAACTACATATGCGTGTTTTTTTTTCACTAATAAAACAGTGTAAAGGAGAAACACTTTTTTAATTTAGAAGTTTAGCAAATGTTTTATTTGAAATCTTGCAGATAATTTTAAAAATATATTTTCTAAACAAAGAAATAGGCAATTGTTCTGTCCAAACTTTACGTTAACGCTTAAAGAAAATGAAAAATATTTTTAAAAAGTAAGTTGTAAAGTATTAAAAAAACTGCAAAATTCTTCAAAATGAACATATTGCGTATTCTGTAGTTTAGGTATTGCAGATGGCATTAAAAAATTGTTATACTTAAATTTAAACAAAAAAGATGCATTAATTAATAATTTATGTATTATTCAATTGTACCGAAGTTCAGAATTTGAGAAAATAGCTTTTAATGATGTAAATAGCTTCAAAACGTATATAATGCATGTATAAAAATCAATTAAACTTCCAAGGAAATCAACTTAGAAATAAAATTGTAATGGTTTTTATAAAGAAAAGGGCTCAAAAATTAAGAATATTTAATAAAAACTACTTGATATTTTCTCAAAAAAATCGTATTTTAGAAGTTGTTACCTATCTTAAAAGTCTTTTACTTTCAAAAATTGGAATTTTAATAGTTATAACACTAAATGGCATTCTTGTGCCAAAGATTCGGGTTTAATTTGCAAGTTCATGAAGTTAAAAAATTCAATAAAATCGATTATTCTACAAAAAAACATCTTTTCTTTTTTTGTGAAAATTAAGCATATTTTTTCTTGTGTATACCTACCTATTCAGTGAAAAGTGAATATTTCAAACAAACAATATGTATAATAATTATTGATGAATTTTGAGACATTATTAATGATATAAACAATTTCTTTCACAGAATATGAAAGGTTACACTGTGTAACACTTTCACCAATTAAGACAGTACAGTGCTCTTTTCCATAAAAAAAAATCCTACCTAGTAATATTAAAAGTAATTAATACTTTTCTAGCATATTGTATTATTAAATTGCATTTGACAGAAAATGCCAGAGTTATTTTAATATTTTTATTTAATTTTTTTTAACTTTTGAAAAATATTTAATTTTTATATTTTTATCATTAAAGCTTATTTTATTAAATGAATTATTGGCAACATTAATGTGAATAGAACAGATTTAAATATCTAACATTTGCTAACTTTTAATAATTATTTTTCAGAAAAACCTGAAATTTTTTTTTTTGAAAATTATAAAAAAAGTCAGATTTGGATTTTTAAAAAACTAATTAAAATTCTCAAACCTAAATCCGTACTAACTCTCATAGTGCATATATATGAAAGTATCTACAAAAAATTTCAAAATTCTAACTTCAACAGAAAAAATAAATCTAAGGGAAAAGAAAATACTTGCATCAACAAAAAAAGAAGTCTCAGAAAAATGCATTTAAAATTCGTATAGACATTAAACAAAAATTATTACTTAATTGTAGTACTCCAGCCTTTTATTATTTTTCCCAACTTAAAATATGCACAAACACACTATTTAAATTCAATATGATTGAACATATATTTTTTTTATTTAAAATATATCATGTGATTCTGCACATTGTCAATAGCATTAATTACGCCAACAGCAGATTACTCGGTCTGATCGAAATTAAATAATTTCATTCATAACATAATGCATTTGAACATAAAGCAGGTCTAAAATATAATAATAATAATAATACAAATTAAGCAAATATTTTGCGGCACAGTTAATCAGTAATATTAATTACGACAATAGAGGATTATTCGATTTGATCAAAATTTAATAACTTCATTCATAAGAGTTTTGAACATGAAACAATTCTACGAAATAATAACAAAAATAATACAAATTGAAATCAAGTATAACAATTTTTATACATAAGATCTTATAATGTTTACTCAGTTTTAAATCGGCACAATTAAGTAATTGCATTTTTTTCTACGTAACTTTATGCATCTTTAATATTATTTTCAGTATCTACAATAATAACTTGCATTCTTATCACGTAGATTAGACTACCATGTCAAACGTAACTTTTTCGGAACTTATATTTTTCCCTAAATTTTAATGAAAATTCGTATAATTTGCTATTGTCATTCGTCTAATTATATATAAAATGCTTATTTGCATTTTGGTTCTTTTGTTTCATTTGGTTCATTTGCTTAATGCATTTTTATTCTCTTTGTTTAGGTACTAGGAGTCTTAGTGGAATTCAGTTATGCTGAAAGAGGTAAATATTCAACTAAATACTCTACTTAAATATCTTTCGTCAAGGTTTTGGAAGCATTAGTTAATGATAATTCGACTTCTTTTACACTGCTGTGGATGCTTAAACTGCCTAATTCTTTAAAAAATATTTGAAATACTGTAAGTCTAGAAGCAAATTCAATTTTACTCTAATAAAAAATCGATGCCAGCACCTATTTTAGTGAATTTTAAAGAAAGTTGAATGAGAAAGCCGTACATACTAATTATATATAAATATATATATAAATATTTCAAAATTTTGTTGTGCTCTGAAAATGTGTGAATTATAGAAGTATAAAGAACACAAAGATTTTTTGTCGTTATTAATTGGTTGCACAATCTAAGAGATAATCAATTGCAAAGTTTTGATTGCTTTTAAATTAAAAATTTATTTCGTAATTCTTTCCATTTAAAATCGTTTTTTATGCATTTTGATTTTTAAATGAAGAAATATTTTATTAATTAATGAAGAATAACAATAATAATTTTTAGTTGCATTTATGAATGACATTGAAAACGTTGGAATTAGTCTCATTTCTTTATATAAGTTATATTTATTCATATATAACCATTTTGGTGCATATAAAGAAGTATTTTAAATTCTACAGTCACAGAAAATACTAAAGTTCTATTTGTGTTTTTTTTCTTTTGTTAGAAAAATCTGAATGTGAGCAACATCGCGAAAGAGAAGCGGCGAGCACTGCACCCCTGCCGCTGAGGATGGTCCCTGACTGCGAAGATAACGGAGACTACAAGCCAAAACAGTGTTTCAGGGACAGCAAGTTCTGTGCCTGCTGGGATAAAACCGGCAACCCCGTCACTCAACCCTCTGGAAAAATCAAGAGCTGCAAGTGTATTTTGGAGAGGCATGTTGCTGAAAGTGGAGGTACTTATCACTAACAATAATAAAAGTGAATGTGTGTCTGTTGAAAAATCTAAATCTAGCAAATGTGGCAAAAGTATACGTTGGAGGAGGGATATACATCTCTCAAATATTTGGCTTAAAATTTTATAGAGTTTTATAATTAAAATTGAAACTTAGTCTTTTACCTTTTTCCTTAGCCAACTTCCGAAAATGTTATCACAAGAAAATAATTTTTATTCCATCTTTAAAATCAGAAAATTATTTTTTCAGTTTTGAATTTTCAATTTGCATCGAGCTAAAAGGCATCACATCACAAGCTGGATTTGACTCAATGCATCTCTTCAGTGACTTCTCTAGAGTTCATGTTACTCGAGCATATTATTTAATATGTTTCCCTTCTATTTAAAGTGTAAAATTAAAATGATTTATACAGAAAAATTATTATAATGCTTACATTAATTTATACATTGCATCGAAAACATCAATGATAAAAATTTAACAGTAGAAAGTCATCGAAAATTCTGATGTCATATGATCGCACCTCTTCTCGCTAATAGTTTTGGCAAAATATTATCACATACTTCACGTTAAAGAATATTTTCGAAAATCTTAATCAGAAAGCAGTCTATTTGCTTAGCATTTATTCTTTGGTTTAAAAGAGAAAAATGAAAAATTCTTACCCAAGATGCATATTGTTACGGGCTTTACTACTTCCTCGTCCGTAGGGGTTCTTTTAAGATTTGATGGTCGATGCAGAAAGAAACAGTCCTTTAGTAGAAAACAACGACGACGTTTATTAACACAAAAGACACGAGTACACGGAGACGCGAATACACAGACGACAAATATATACAGCCGAGAGGAAGACAGGCAACAGATAGCAGCACAATACAACAAACAGTAGCTTACAAGTCGTAATCATTAGTAATACAGCCACAGAACACAAAGCGGCCAGACAGAATACGGCAGGAGAGAGAATCTTCGTAGATTCCCTCTAAGCTCACGTAGGTCTCTCCAAACGGCTGAAATTCGCCACTGTTTTCTTCCTTTAGCTATATCCCACTGCCGACAAACTACTACACGACTGGCTACTCCTCAGAGGACTCGATGCTGCTTCCACACTTCCACAATAAACACAAGGACTCGGCACATAGCTCAGTTTTCAGCACTCCCTTGAGCTCCACACTACGCTGGCACTCCGCCAGACTATATGCCGTTGCTACGCTATCCTCACGACGACTCGTTACTTGCTTACGACTCCAACTCCGGTTCCAATTCAATACATTCCGGCTTGAGGCTGCCGGCCTTTTATAGTTCCTGGGGGCGGGCCGAGAAAATGTTCGGACCATCAGGCGTATCTCAGTTCCTATTGGATGGATCGATAAAATTCTCAAAGTTTCCAGCAATATCCATTTTGTCGCCAAATTCGTCTCCAAATGGGCGCCAAGTTTGATGCCAAGCTCTGAGATCATTGACGCTGCATTCGATTAGCACTCAACAGGGCTCACCGTAAAACGGTCTTTCTTACAATTGCACTATTCATGCTGGGAAGCAAAATTATAGGTTTGTAACAATATTGTATTATTGTTTGATGCAGTTACTCAAGCCTACAGAGAGCAGTTTTGCGCATCATTTCGATAAAAGCCGAATGGATTTTTTTTTATATTCTGAATCAGATTCGGCCGTAAAGTTAAACATTATAATTACTTTATCCTAAGTTCACAAAGTAAAATTCTGAGAAAGTAAGTGTATGAAAAAAAGGGAATCCATCAGAGTTAACTCTAACAAACGAATTCTCCAACGGAAGATTTTGAAGCAAGAATGGGCTGGATAAATTCCAAGCTATAGAAATCACAAAAAAAAATTCGATTTATCAAAAATTCAAATTAAAGAAAAATTGAGCATAACTAATAAAAATAGCGATTAAATGAAAAATAACAGCAAAAATTTATTTGAATATTCAACATTTCTTATAAAATACAAATTAAAAATAAACGGTAAGAAATTTTTATGAATAGAAATATAATAATTAGAACAAAATGTAATAACTTTGAAAACACTGATTTCAATGTATGAATGAATAATTTTTATAAAAAATCATACAGTAAAGCTTCAAAACAAAATGTATATTCCACAACTGTTACTCTCAAAACGTTTTTTTTTTTTAAAGTGAGAAATTGCTCTTTGCATTTTTTTTTAATTATCTGTATCATACAGTAGTAATTTTCCATTTAATTTAGAGATCTCAAAAAATTTTCACTTAAAAACTCTGAAGAATGAACTATCAAAGCATGAATGAATTTAATTGATGAAAATAATTCAGAAATATTAACAATTATTGATATATCCGAGTTTATTATAAAAAATTCAAATCATATACGATATTTTATGATTTGTATGTGAAAGAAATAAAAAAAACAGAATTAAAATATCATTTAACATTGCTTTTAAATTACTCGTAAATAATAAAGAAACAAATTTTTATGAATAAAATTATAATTATAGCTAATACTTTTATTCATTTAAATCAAATTATAAATAAGTATTTCTAATGTGGAAACGTATGCTACTCTTTACATACAGCAATAGTGCAATAAAGTTTTAAAACAAATAGTGCAGTAATCCTTTACAGCGAACAAAATTTAGAAACAAATTAAAAAATAAACTTTTTTTATTGAATGCATTGTATAATCTTTGAGTAAATTTTAAGACTTTTAAAATTATTTACTTACAGTCGGTAAAGATCCAAGAAGGTATGGATGTACTTAATCTACAAAAACCTACTCAAAGAGGTCCTTAAAAACAAATTACAATTTTTAGTTTTAATTTTGAAGCAAATAAAATAAATTCGAATTACATAAAATATTTGAACAATATATATTATTGAAAAATTCAAAGGACCAGAAACAAATTAACATCCCAGCGAATTTGAATTAAAAGCTTTTGAATTATCTAAGTTCTAACATATTTGCAGTCTTCTTTTTTGATTTAGCTCTCCAATCAACATATTCCTTTGTTTCAGCTTAGTAAATAGTTGCTTTCGAAAACTTCTGATTACTATGTAACAAAAGGTATTTAATCAATTTCTCTTTGCCATTAAATGGCCGAGTTTTTAGTTTAGTTTATTAAGTATATTAACGTCTTACTTTAAAGCAACACTAGGGCTATTTTGGGACGGACCTCGTCATTTTGAACAGCGGTGAAGTGACGACAAATGACCGAGAGGTGACACTGTGTCGTTTCCGCAAGTATATGACAAGTACAATATTGCTCTGCATGACAATTTCTGGCATTTACGGTTACCATGAGGAAAAGATACATTACAGGAATTACATCTGCTTCCACTAAATAAACATTTGAATGAAGTGCTTCCTGTGAATTTCAAAAATATCACACATTCTGCCATAATTGTAAAATTTTTGTAATAAAATAATTTCTGCGAATTCGAAACATATCATACATTCTACTATGATTGTAAACTTTTTCTAATGAAGTACCGTGAATTTGAAAGATATCACATATTCTGCCATGATTATAAACTTTTCTAATAAAATGCTTCCTGTGAATTTGAAAAATTTCGCACATTCTGCTATGCATGAAGACTTTTTCTAATGAAATGGTTCCTGTGAATTTGAAAGATATCACACATTCTGCCATGATTATAAACTTTCTCTAATTAATTTCAGGATTGATTGGCGCTTTCAAACCAGTCTGTGAAGAGGATGGTAAATACAAGAAGGCTCAATGTCACGGTTCCACCGGCCACTGCTGGTGCGCCCATCCAGAAACTGGAGATAAACTGACCGAACCAGCAAGAGGAGAACCTCAATGTGATTAATCCATTTGCTTCTTTGTCCATCATGATTTTCATGCTATGTTTTTGACTTAAAATAAAAATATCATATATTTTCTCCATCATTACTTACTACTTCATTTGTATTTACCTCTGATTATAAGATCAGATAAGATATTTTCTTTATACTAAGAGTTACATAACCACCCTAAACGCTCCGCTCACTAAACCTCAAGAATTACGTTTGATTCTTTTGGGATCACTACGTGACACCAATTCATTTCGTACGCTCGTTAAGTTTATTTTTGCTATTA
The DNA here is from genome assembly GCA_026543865.1 of Argiope aurantia. Taxonomy (NCBI): domain Eukaryota; kingdom Metazoa; phylum Arthropoda; class Arachnida; order Araneae; family Araneidae; genus Argiope; species Argiope aurantia. The sequence continues at coordinate 182,043 of JAPMOR010076215.1, read as the reverse complement.
ATAAGAAATTATAAATACATTTATTACTAAAGTCAAATTATTTCAAATTGCATGAAATGCTAATATTAATTTTTCTCCCTCTTCTTCTTCATTGGCGCGAAAGTCTCGGTTAAGCCCAGGCCTTCTTCAAACTTCCGTTCCTTGCCCTTCGGTTCTTTGCTAAGGTTTTCCAGTTTGTCCTCTTAATAATTTTCAAATTTTTTTTCTACACAGCCAATCCACCTAAGTTTTGGTCTTCCTTTTTTCGGGTTAGCCCAAAAAAGATCTTTTCAGTGGCTCGGTTGTCGTCCAAGTTCACTGCCCACTTAATCATCTGTATAACTATAAATTTAATGATATATGTAGTTTGTATATTTTCAAGTTGATTCTTCTCCTCCAATAATTATCAAATTTAATGTCATTAAATATTCTTCTTAAAATTCCTTTTTCAAATACCGCAAACATTCATTTTTCCTTAATCCTTCAAAGCCAAATCATGAATTTCTAAAATAAAAATTTTCAGTTACTAGAGAGATATATATGTAAATGTTAGATAGAAAATATATATATCATTCTTAGATGTTTAAAACCGAAAATTAGATTTGCTTTTTTCCCAGTTTTGATACGATATATTTCATCATAATTGGGCTAGATAAGGTTAATAACATTGAAATAATCATAGAAGATGACGAATATTAATAAAACTTAATCATGTCCATCAATTTTAATAATGCATCTTATCACAAAAAGGTACATCTTATCTTAAATAATAAGTCTTAAAGATAAATACATCTTATCACAAAAATGCATCTTGTCACTTAAACGTATATTATTTGCATCATTCCATTTTAAATTATAATTTTAATGATAGTGATAGAACATTCTGAATGGTTGACTATTCCAAAATCATGAATTCAGTTGATAATGTTCGTGTAGTTTGGAAACATCGCTCCGTACACGAAAAAAACTATACGCCTCTATTTCGTTAATTCCATTTTGATCTCCATTTGAAAAATCCTTCAGCATTTCCATTTGAACTTTCGATTCATTTTTGATAATTTCTACTTATAATTGAAACTCCTCGACTTAAACACCTTTATTTAGTATCATCTTATTTATTATCATCGTTGTCATAGATTCTTTATTTGACGTTGTTTCAGATTTTCCATGTAAACAATCCGAACGTGTAAATGGTTGCCACGGGACCATTTCTAAAATCAGCCGTATTTTCCGCTTATATAACCATTTTATCTATGGAGATAATTTACATTGATGAAACATGCTATCATTAATATAAATTTTCCAATCAACAACCATTACTTTATTTAAAGTTAACTATGTTTTACTAAAGTTAACTATGTATATGGTGTGAACGCTCAATCAGCAGTAGAAAAAGAAACAAAGACGTTTATTTACACGAAGACACACAGGACAGCACAAAGACGACAACTATATACAGCACAGAGAAGACAATTATCTTCAGCCGCGAGACGTGTAAACAACAGTGCACAGCAAAACCCTGCTGCAGACAGTAGCGCACCGCTCAGTTCAGCTCAGCACTAGCTTGACTCCGTCGCTGCTCTGCTAATCCCTGGAAGATCAGCTCTTCACCGTCGATTCCAACTGCTCGCTGTGTCACTTCCGACTACTCCGCTCCGTCGATTCCGACTACGACCACTGACTCTGACTTCGACTATTCCGCTCCGTCGATTCCGACTACTCTTCTTCGACCACTCTGACCACGACTTTCGACTACTACTACTCTGACTGGCAGCTGCAGACCCTTTTATAGGTCTCAGGAGGCGGGGCTAGAAGCCTCTCAACCAATCAGGAACGTTCGAGGCGTATCTCGGTTCCTACTGGACGGGTCGGGAAAATTCTCAATGTTTCGGGTATAATCTATTTTGGCGCCAATTTCGTCGCCAAATGGTCGCCAAGTTTATCGCCAAGCTCTGGTACCCCCGACGCGACACCCGGACTCCGTCCAATACAGATGACTGTAAAACTTTCTTTCCGATGATGGAACCAACTATGCTGGGAAGCAGCATTACGGATTCGTAACAATATGTAGAATTCTAAAACGTTTGAACACAAATTTCCTAAATTAGTTCAGATTCATTAAAAAACAAACCATAATTCCAAATGTTGCCTCATTGAAAATCAGGAAATCCTTGAAAAAATTCGAACAAAACTATCAAGAATGATTATCACACTTTTAAACTATTAAACTGTAATTCCAAGCAAGGTTCGTATGAAATACAGAATTAATATATTTATGAAAAATTTGAATGAATATTTAATGAATTGTTTCTGATCTTCTTCAGTTGTAGTACTTTCAAGCGGAGTCGTGTAGATGGCAAAATCAATGTCTCTGAAACGTTTCAATGAGCATTTCATGAATTGTTGTTGAATTTTTAAGCCATTAATTTGTTACTTCAAGCTGGAAAGCATATACTGAATGCGATAAACTATCTCAGAAAAAAAATTTGATTGATTATTTGAATTTGAATTCAAACTTTCTTAAATTATTAGTACTAATCTTACATTATTTTGCGACTTTAAATGGAGCCATATAAAAGATGAAGCCTTGAGAATTATGGTAATATATGTTTCTTCTTTTTTAAACAGATTATGCTTTGCAATATTCGATCATAATTCAATTCAAATTGAAATTGTATAAAACGCTACAGACCATCAAAATTAAATGATATAATATATGTTTCTGAGTAAGTTTACGTTACAAAAAAAAAAAAAATAAAGCTCTGATCAGATGCAAAGTTTTCGTTCTAAATATAGAATTTTACTATACAAAATATCTATTACCTTTGCTCTGGACTAAATTTTAAAACTGTATGCTACTTCTAAATACATAAAGAATATACTTTCAAACACTCAAATATTTAATATTTTCCTATTGTCAACTTAAACTTTCGTTCACTTTAGCCAGAAAGAATTCTCTAAGAATTATGATTTTATATCACTAAATAAACATATAGCATTTTAGAGAAAATAAAAACGTTACAAAATGTAGCTATTCCTTTTTAAATTTTCAAGAGCATAATAGATAATTAGAATTTTTAAAAATAATGAATGTTGTCTAATTTTTTTAATTATTTCTTCTGAATGCCTGACTACTGTAAAAGGTGAACCATAATTTTATTGTTTCTTATTACGAATGATCAATTAACATGATCGTTATTGTCGACAAAAATGGCTCACTCTTCAAGATTTGTTTGTCCAAATTGCTTTATATCTGTCAAACATGCTCAATATGTTGTATGACATAAATAATTCTGCAATCGAGAAAAAGAACTGGGGACTAAAAAGGTTAAACATTCAAATACCAAAAGCAAAAATGTTAGAAAACAATGGAGAAAAAAATAACTGCAGGAATGTTTCAAAATAGCGATCTGTTTACATGTTCCTTTGAGCTACTGAAAGGATTACTCGGCATTTTTCACATTTATCACACTGTAAGCATTTTTCTTTTGACAAATTTATTTGAGTTGGTCCTGTATTATTAGTCCAGACTGTTAGTCTTTAACACTCAGAATAATGTTGCTAGAAAATTTAGCTGCACAGAGCAATGCGCATATTCTTATATCTGTCAGCAACAAATAAGTTTCGCACAAGCAGCAACAGCAAAAAGGTTTTAAAAAATAGAAATCTGCCGTCTCAAATTTCAAGTCATTATGTGAGAACAATTTTGTTTGACAATACTAATTTCGAGAGCAAAACTTGAATGCTTAAATCATCGCTCTTTCCACGAAATGCATTGACGAATTGAAGCATGAAAATAGATTTGAGAAAAGGAACTGAACTTCGCACCAAGATCATTCTACAAGGATATTTTTTATAAAACTGTTAGTGGTTTTAATTCAGAAATTAACCTGAAATGTTCGAGATTTGGGATATTTTCTCATATTTATGGTCCTGATCAGAAAAAAAATTCCTACAATTTATGAATTCCAACAAATCATATTTTTTTTATTTTTTGCCTGTGCATTTCCAGGCTTCAAAACGCCTAACCAAAACAACATCATGTTCTCACACGATAAAAAAAAAAATAATAGGAAGAAATAATTTAACGAAATTCACGTTAATCGTGTCATGTAGAATTTCTCTTAATTGATTTAATTATCTTTATTCTTTTCCTTACTTCATTTCCTTGTGAAAGAGATTAGAGGTGAGAGAAACTCCAAAATCAATTTAAAATTAAAAAAAATTCTTTCTATTAAAAAGATGTAGTAATTGTAATAAATATGAGAAAACACTGGTAATAAACATTTTGCATTATCTATATGGAATTCATTAAAGTTGTCAAATTAAATAGTTGGTTCTTGAAAAATATCTGCATATCAATAAAAAGTGATGATATTTTCAAGATCATAGGATTAAAAAATGTCTTCTATCTTTACAGTTTGCTGTCCTTAGGAAAATTAGCCGAGTTTGGTAACCAGCTCGTTTGCAAAGATTAAAAAATTTAACATACTATTTCAAATAACTGAAAGGCGTGAATTTAATTGAATCAGTCTACTATGAATTACAGGATGCAAGTTAAAAATTGTATATACTGCGAATAAAATCGAAAGTGAAAATCCTATTTCGGAGGTAATGCCCGAAGAAATCAAATTTTAATCTTAATTTTAACACTGTCAAAGACAAGCGATTGTTTTGATGCATGAATTTGAATTACATCGTAACTTGCTTCAAATTAAAATCAAAATGAATTAAAAAAAAATATTGAAATAAAGAAAAACAAATATACAAAACTGGAGAAAAATTAAAATGAATTCTACGATCGCAAATTTCAAGTTATCACGTGAGAACATTATTATTTTTAAGTCATTATTTGTCTTAATTTATTTAAGTCATTAACCAGTTTAAACCGGTTTGAAACAATCACGCAAAACTGTAATAATAAAAACTGTAAAACTGTAACGCAAAACTGTAATAATAAAGCGATACTGGTAAAAGCAGGTCAATCTTTTAAAAACGCTACCAAGCTACCATACCTGGTACTAGACCACGTGACATTGTAAATAGCTTCCCGGAAACTGAGAAAAATTATCACAAAGTAATAGAAAGCTTGAAAAATATATTCGGACGGGAAGAGCTTTTAGTGGAATTTTATTTCGAAGAATTGTTAAGTCTAATTATTAAAAATGTAACTGAGCAAAGAAAAAGGTGCAGTGTGTCCGAGCTGTACGACAAATTAGAATCCTATTTGCGTTCGTTGGAATCAATTGGAATGACAAGCGACAAATACTCTGCCATGTTATTTCCACTCGTTGAATCGTGTATTCCCGAGGAGTTATTAAGAGTTTGGCTGAGAAATCATGCATCAATAATTACAGAAGAAAATACTTATTCCAAAAAATTAAAACAATTATTATTATTTTTGAGAAATGAAGTAGAGGAATAGTAGGGAATTTCTCTATCAAAATCTGGGTTTAAATTGGATTTTGGTGCACGAAACAAAGTTAGGAGGGATAAAAGGTTCCAAAATGAAGATTCCGTGCAGACTGCGAATGAATTATTCTCAGGCCATAAGAAAATATTTAACCTAGGGGAAAAGAACTCATGCATTTTTTGTGAGAAACAACATGCATGCTAAAATTGTTTTGTGGCTCAAAAAATGACTTTAAGTCAAAGGAATGATGAAATTAAGAGGAATGGATGTTTCATCTGCCTAAAAATTGGACATACGGCCAAGCAATTTAGGTCAACTGTTCGATGCTTGATATGCTTAAGAAGATATTGGGCTGTAATGTGTCCAGACTTACAGACACGTAAAAAGAAAGATGATGATAAAATTAAAGAGGAGAATGCACAAAAGGTATCTTTAGCAAGTACCAGTTTTAGTTATCTAGATGAAGTGTATCTTCAAACTTTATTAGTGAATATCGAATCTAATAAAAGGCAGAAAACGGTAAGGGCACTCATTGACACTGGATCACAGCGTTCATATATATTAAAAGGAACGGCTGAAGAAATTGGGTGCCATTTAAATGGAACAGATACTTTGATCCAAACTCTTTTTGGAGGAGCCACAGCAAAGAGAGAAACCCATAAGCGTTATGAAGTGTCTCTTAGTAGCCTATATGGCAATTATTCTAGAAGATTAAACCTTTTTGGAACAATTAAAGAATTGTGAACCAGTGACCAGTTTGCAGCCTGGACCATGGATAGAAGAAATGAAACAAAAAGGTTCACTGTCTCTGATGTTGGAAGAAAAGATTTGAAAATAGAAATCCTTATTGGAGTAGACATCGCAGGTGCATTGTTAACGGGAAAAGTTCACAAATTTGAAAACGAATTGATTGCTGCAGAATCTTTGTTCGGATGGACAGTTATGGGTAGAATAAATTATTACACTTCAGAAAGTAATGTGTCTATGTCCTCCCTGATAACGTCCATGTTGGTTCACAGTAACGACATAGAAAACTTGTGGAAACTACAGGCATTGGGAATTACAGATTTCAAAGAAAATAGAAGTGATGTCGAATTACAAGAAGCAGTATAGGATCATTTTCACAAGACCTTAAAAAGATCAGAGGATAGATATGAAATTTCTTTACCTTGGATCAATGAGAAAGACAAATTACCCAGTAATAGAGAAGTAGCGAAAAAAAGACTAATTTCCACTACAAAGAAACTCATGTTGAAAGATAAAACAGAAGCCTACAATGCAGTGTTCGAAGAATGGGTTAAATCCGGAATAATCGAAGAAGTACCAGAAGAGGAGAGAAGTGTGCACAGCCATTACCTTCCACACAGGCCGATAGTCAAAGAGAACTCTACAACATCCATGAGACCAGCTTTTGACGCTTCGTGTAAGCAGAAGGAGTTTCTTTCCCTTAACGACTGTCTCGCAAAAGGTGAAAATTTAATTGAATTAATACCAAGCTTGCTTCTTGATTTCAGACGAGGAAAAATAGGAATTATTTCAGCTATCAAAAAAGCTTTTCTTCAGATATCTATTCAAAAAAAATGATCGTGATTTTCTGAGATTCCTGTGGTGGAAAGAATGTAGGACTCTGAACAAAAGGAAACAAGAGAATTTCGACACCGCAGAGTAGTTTTTGGACTAAATTGTAGTCCATTTTTATTAGGTGCAGTGATTAATTCGCATTTGGATCAGTGTGATATTTCTCTAAAAGAAGCAGCTTCAAAATTGAAATCTTCATTTTATGTTGACAACTGTGTCACCTCAGTCAATTCGAATGAAGAAGCAGAAGATTTCATTGCAAAGTCAACTCGATTGATGGCAAGTGGTAACTTCGACTTGAGAGGGTAGGAGCAGACAGAGAAGAGCAATGCGAAATCGAAAATCGACAATAAGTGAACCAATAAAGGTTCTTGGTCTTATGTGGGATAAATGTGAAGATTCATTGTTTTGTGACATACCTAATGTCGACTCAGATGACATTATAGTGACAAGACGAAACGTTTTATCAATTGCGCAAAGAATCTTCAACCCAATCGGTTTTAGTTGTCCTTTCACGCTTCGACCAAAGGTATACTTGCAAAATAGTTGGGAAACTAAATTGAGCTGGAATGCAGAGCTGCTTGAGGAAATCAAAAGAAAATTCTTGAAATGGGTTAAGGAATTGCCCTTGTTAGCATCAGTAAAGGTTCCTAGGCAAATTACTCAGACCGATGGGCAGTCTTTAAGCCTCCATACATTTTCCAATGCTTCACAGAGATCTTATGCGACTGTAGAATTTTTAAGAAGCCAAAATTCAGATGAAGTCAAAGTGACATTATTGCAAGCTAAAGCCAGAAGTAGCTCAATTGAAGAAAACAACTACACCAAGACTTGAATTGCTTGCTTGTCTCATTGGAGCAAGATTGGCTTCATTCATTAAGAAGAACCTCAAGATTGTAATTTCAAAAGAGTAGTACTGGACCGACTCTTCGACAGCACTCTTCTGGATAAAGAATGTAGAATATAGGGGAATGTTTGTGAATAACAGAGTTTCAGAAATTAGGAACCTGACAGATTTTAGAAACTGGCACCATATATCTGGTACAAAAATTCCAGCCGACATGCCATCAAGAGGAAACTCAATGAAGAAACTTATTGAATCCAGATGGTGGGAGGGCCTCATTGGCTGGCATTGTCGGAAGAAGAATGGCCTCATTCTGCGCCAATCGATGATAAAGTGGAGGCTAACAAAGAAAAATATAGAGAAATAATGACGTCATTAAACCATGATGATGATTTTTCTTCACGAATCTTCAACCACTTTTCAAAATACACGAAAATACTAAGAATTATGGGTTGGATATACAGATTTATAGGAAATTGCCAGAAGGCAAAAGAGAAGAAGGCGAGTTAAAGGTCAATGAGCTAAAAATAACAGAGAAATCTATCGTAAAGATTATTCAACATGATTCATTTTCTTCAGAATATATAAAGAAGCTGAAGTCACTTAGTGTGTTCAAAGATGAGGAAGACATTTTACGTGTTAAGGCCAGATTAACTGAAAGAAAGGACCATCACAATTTTATTTTCCCCATGTTGCTTCCAAAGAAGCATGCAGTTGTGAAATATGCAGTTCCAAAGAAGCATACTTCATAAACATCTATCTTTGTCTCAAGCCGGGATACATATATTAATCTCCAAACTTCGGGAAATCTTCTGGATTATCAAAAGCAGATCAGCTATCCGAGGGCTTGATCTCGATGTGTTAAATGCAGAAGGCATGAAGCTAAAGGACTGCAGACAGTGCCAACTACTCTGCCCGAAAATAGAGTTAGAGATGCTATTTTCGAAATTGTGGGAGTAGATTTAGCCGGCCCACTAATTTTGAAGAACAAGAGTAAAGCCTGGATCATACTTTTCACCTGTGCTGTTTTCAGAGCGGTTCATTTGGAACTGATTTTGACCCTCTCTACTCAGGGATTTTTACTTGGATTTAGAAGATTTATTGCACGTAGAGGGTGGCAATCGATAATTTACAGCGACAATGGTAGTAATTTTGTCGGATCCAACAATCTCTTTGAGTCAATTGATTGGAATATTGTTGGAAGGGAAGCTGCCATACTTAAGGTAGACGGGAAGTTTAGTCCACCAGCAACACCATGGTGGGGAGGTTTTTGGGAACGACTTGTGCAAATGATTAAGAAAATTTTACGTCGTATCTTGGGCCAGGCGTCTTTAAACTACGAAGAGTTAATGAGTATATTGTGTGACTGCGAATCAACTGTGAATTCCAGACCCCTTACATATGTGACAGAGGATTCTGACAATCTCATTCCTTTGACACCGTCCTTGTTTTTAGGTGAAATTCCAGAATTTGGGTATACTTGACTTCTTGGATCACCTAGATCGAATTGATTTCAACAAGAGACTTAGACATCTTCAAAGTGTACGAGAACTTCTGAGAAGAAGATTTAGATTTGAATATCTCAGCTTATCGGTTCAACGTCCATCAATAATGTTAATTTCTAGACAGATTAAAATTGGAGTCTGGAATTAGTTCTCGTCGAGTGTGACAACAAGCGCAAAGTGCTATGGCCTCTAGCCAAAGTATCCGGGAAAAGACGGCAATATTCGTGTTGTTCGTGTCAAAACCGCTTCTGGAGAATTAGTTCGACCAATAAAGAAAATATTCCCCCTCGAAATACCTTCATCTATGGAGTCAGATAAGGAAAATGAAACTGAAACACTTGAAAAGGAAAATATAATTTCTGAATCACCGATAAACAATTCTATTCCAGAGTTGTCCCAGAAATTCAGAACAATCGTGACTAGATCTGGAAGACAAATTAAACTCCCATCCATTATTACTTGAACTCTAATTAAGTAACTTTAAAGTTTAAATACTAAGAATTGAATTTTTAACTAATAAATTTTATTTAGCTTTATAATTGTTTCATTAGTGTTTTGATTAATTTATGTGTCATTAATCAATAGGTGGGAGGATTGTTAAAAGAGACTGAACTGATAAAAGCAGGCCTGAAACATTGTCTTACTTTCTTGTAGTACTTTCACTTTTTGAAAGTGGCAACATGTAAAAATCAGAGTCAAAATAAAGAAATAGAGCGAAGTTGCTCTCAATTTAGATATCTGATCATTTTACTTTTTAAAAGCTTTATTAAGAGAAAGGGAAACAGTTTGTTTCTGCAAATTTCAACAGTATGAGCAACCTCGGCGCTATGATGTCACGGAACTGGATTCCATTAAAAAGTCCATAACTCAATATAAGGTAAAAATTCTTTGTTCTATATGAAAGCAAGAATTCACAGTGGCAAAACGCAGACAAAGCACATACAAAAAAAGCAAATACTGCAAAAGACTGCAGTGCACATGTAGCAAATCGATAATAAGCAATGACATATTCTCAGAGAGAATTCATAGGAGTTCAATACTCCAAAGAGAGATTTCGCTTAACTACTCACTTCTCTCGACGTGATTCAATACTGACTGACACTTGACTCACAATGCTTTTATAGCTCCGGTGATAGGACATCGCATTGTCTAAAACAAATCCTGGAACTCAAATCTTAATAAAACTGCACTTAAGATTCTCAAATATTGGGAATCCTTCATTTTTGTTGCTAAACCCGTCACCAAGGTCAGGAGTATTGATTCTACATCCATTCAGCAACCATTGTCATATCTTTTAAACTTTATTTCTTACCACGAGACTTGCTGCGCAGGGAAGAAAATCATACTACAAATTCATAACAATATTTAAACTCTGTATTGAATGATTTACAAATTCATATTTCAAAATGTTTCAAAATCAGAAAAATAACATTAAATCCTTCTATATTTTCATATGTTTTACATTTTTACATATTGCATTGAGCTATTTAGATAATGATGTACTCTAATCATTATTTTTATATCGCAATACTTTTTCTACAGGAGATACCATCAAAAGAAATTACAAAACATTAAATCATTATCCAATGTTTTAAATTTTTTTTGAATATTTTTGAATTTTTACTTCCTGTATGATTGTCTCTTTTCAAACATAAAGCCATTATAGTACCACAAAATTACAAAATATTTTAGTTAATAGTTTAAAATATTGGAAAACCGTATATTGCATAATATTTTGCTACACTGTTCTAGCAATATTATAAATTTTTCTTTCAATCATCACTTTTATCAATATCGCGAAATATATATTGTATATTCCACGTTTTGATCAATATTGCGAAAACAGCATTCTGTATCTACATAAGACATTGCCCGATATCTCTACATTGTTGTTTATTTTTGTGCAATAATAATTGAGGAATATATTTATTTATTAAAATTAATTATACTAATTAAAATTTGAAAAACAAATAATTCCGTGATGCACATTTCTTCTCTCCGAGGTATCTCTATGCTGAATTTGGTAGCTGTAGGCTAAATTATCTGGATTGTACAGCACCAACACACATACACATTCATCTTTATTAGTAGTAGAGATTTGTTTTGTTAAATATATAAAATTTTTCTTTTCTAGATAATCAAGTATTCAAAAAGAAGCATTATAATTCAGATAATTGCGAAATTTTGTTCTAAAATTCAACAATCTGAAATATATTTATCACTCAGATATCCTAAGTTAAATGCATCTATTACTTTCTATGCATGTTATATATTTTACGTATATCTGCTTCAATGTTCAAGTTTAACACTTTTCATATGAAAGAATATAAAATTTACAATTATTCAAAAGAGATTGAACATTCTATGAAAGTCCATATCTTATTATTCCTTTTCTATTTTTGCCATGTTAAAAAAACAAACAAACCTATATATTTCTCAGACAGAAATAAGTTTATCTTTGTGAAAAGAGTATTTTACTTGTTTGCATTGGAAACATGAATCTAAATTATCGCCAAATCAATCCCCAAAGTGTCGCTACATTTATTAAAAAGATGACCCGTTCGTGTTCAAGAAGTATTAATAAATTTTAGAATATCGGAAAATGCTGCATCAAGTGTAAGCAGTTTTTTAAAGAATAATTTACTTCCGAAGGAAAGATAATAGTATACGGAAAGTGTTTCAGATTGGATTCTTTCATCACAAAAATATATATATATATATATTTCTTAAAAATATGCTCTTTGTATATTCCGTTCTTGTGCGCTTTTTTCATATACATTAGTAAAATGACGCATATTAAAGCTAAACAGAAGATTATCGCCACTTTATTGTTGCTTTCCTCTTTCTATTCTGAGAAGAAACGTTTAAAAACCGGATGACTTCAATTCATGAACCATACCTTTATATTTCTTTGTATAGAACGATATTCAGACTACGGCTGTCTTCAGAATTAAAAGCTATTGAATTCGAACTTATCTTCACAAAATTATTCTAACAACAAATCTTAGTTACGAATAAAGATGCTTCTTCTTTGACTGCAAATCACATCCTTGATTGGAAATTGTAAAAACTGTTATTAAATTAAAAGAAATTAAATTAAATTAAAATATCCAAAATTAGATGAGGAAGGGAATATTCCTATAGATACAAGTACCTTAACCAACAACTAAGCTTCAAAATCTCGTTGGTCCTGTGGATAGGATGCTGTTAGCTCCTTTAAATGTGGCTGGTTCCATTCTAAAAGTAAATAAAATGGTTGACTCTAGCAAATTTAAGCTAAAAATATAATCAGGTAAAATTTGGCATTTCTTCAGTTCTGTAATTATAGTTAACTGATGTATTAGTCTATGTTGAATTCCCGGAAAATTTCATTGTACAATATCTAAATTCAGTACCAATCCACAAAAGTCTCATAATTTATATTATTTTAAAATAATATTTAATCATATTGTTTCACCATACTTTGCATTTTATAGCACAGTGTATTATAAATATTATGCAACATCACCAATATTGTGCAATATAATGCTTTACTTTCATAATGAAGTGTTGAATTATTTATTAAAATGTCTTTTTTTTTTTCATCTTCAAAAACTCTGGAAAAACTTTTGCATGAGATCAAAATAACAGGTTGCAGAAGCGCAAAGTTGATTTTTCTTACAAATGTTTTTAGGTTCATAATGAAATGGTTAGAAAGATTTGAAGACATTCTTAATAGCGTTTATGTATCTGCTCTATGCATTCAAACAAAAAAAAAATCGAGAAACCGAACACTTAGTTTTTTATATATCTTTCTACTCTTTTACATTTTATTTAGATCACTATTGCTTAGGCCATGTAAAAATGCCCAAAAAACATTATTTCACGAATGTTTAGTTTTTCGCTAAACTGGCAACATTCTTTTCTTGTATCGATATTGTATCGATGACGTAACAGAAAGATTTACCTAATGTCGGTAATTTTTGTCTATGAGGATTTTGATTAGGTGGAAGTGTTGACGGAATCAGGAATTAACAGAGTAAAATTAAATCACTTGGGTATTACCTTTTACCGAGTTAGTTTCAATACTTTTCCTTACAACTGATTTTATCTGACATATGTCAGTTTTATATTTATAAAAAGACGTGGCAGTAATGCGTTTTTTCTATTGTTGACAACAAGCATATAAAAGTTGAACTTTTTTCTTGTGTCATTTAAAGTGTTTGGTACTTAGCATCTCTCACAAAAATGGGACTTACTATCTCTAGTATATTCAATCGCCTTTTTGGCAAAAAGCAGGTTCGAATTTTGATGGGTAAGTGTGCTTTGCAATTTTGTCTCATTTGATAGGTTTTCGGTTGCATTTGAAGTAAATACTGTTGATACAATGTAGTAACAATTCATTCACCACTGATATGCGATATACAATTTCTTATACTCTGTTTATAATGATATTGATTTCATTAAATTAATTTGTTTTGTCTATAACAACTGATAAGCCATATCGATTTTATAAACAGATGTTAGGTATAGCTTATTACTCTCTCTAATAATATCAAAAAAGACATATTAATTTTAATTTATTAGAGCAAGCAAAATATAAACTATATTCCTTTGTACTGTTGACTTTGATTATTGTTGTGAAAGATACTATATGTATTTCATCATAAACAATTTACATCTTGCTGTAAGTTAATGTTATAAATGTAGTACCTGTTTTATTTCTTGTTGATATAGTTGCAGTATTATTTTCATGCAATTATTTTTTGTTAAAGAATAAAAATATTAAAGGTTTCTAAAGTAAGTGGGAGTAACCTCAGTTAGAGGATATGTAATATTTCCTGTTTCATAAATCTTATCTTAAGAATAATTTTAGTCCATTAACATAATATTTTGAGGAAAAGTTATTTTTTCTTATTGAATTATAAGTTTTCCAATTGAAATTGCAATTTACTGTTTTTATTATACAAATTAAAAGAATAAAGAAAGAAAAAACAAACAAATAAAAAACCATCATTTGTAACCATTAAAATGTAGAATAAATCCCAAATAGATTGTTAATATGAATTCTGTTGCAACTTATGTATTTTTAAATATTCACATATTTTGTGTATGAAGTTATAAAGAATACATTTAACTTGGTAATGTCAAAATATCCCTTGGCCCATTTTAAATTAATGATGAAATTAGAATTAAATCATTAAAAGATATTTGCAATAAAAATCTTGTTCATCTGTTTAAGTTTTTAGTAATAAAAACATAAAGCTAATAACTTTTTATATATCTGATCTAATATAGTATAAATGCATGATAAAGAAAAGATTAGTATCTTATTAATACTCTGCCTTTTCCATATTATTGAAAAGAGTATTTTTATATCAAAGCTTTGTTTTTATTCTTTGTATTTCCTGGTTTCTTAATTGTGTCCATACTTTATATATATTGGTTATGTACTGAACTGTACATTTAAAAAATTGTATTTTAAGAATAAAAATGCTATACATGTTTAAAATAACTTTTATAATTTTGAAATCCAATCTTAATTTATAGGAACCATAAAATCATTAATACTGTATAGTCCAGCTTCTATTTAGTTGTAGTAGATTAATGAAGATATAATTAAATGAAATATATTATAACAAATTTAAATTGTACATAGGATTAGAATGCTTATAATATCAAAAGAGGGTATGTTGAAAGGTTATATAATGTATTATAGATTGAAATTACAATCTATAATACATCATATGTTTTTATTGCATGCATTGTTGTGAAAAGTAAGGATCTGTTAAAAGAGCAGATTGAAAAGGAAGAAATCTTTTTGTGAACTAAATTTTCATTGAAATATTTCTTGCAACCGAGCAATCTTTTTCCCAAATAAAAATTTGACAGTTAAAAAGGATATTTCGTTCAGAAATCAAATGTTGATTATAAATATCAGCTAATTGCAAATATTTACTCTGTATAGTAGATTGAATTTTCTAAAAGTTTTTTTCAATATCATTATTCATGAAAATTGTTTATAATTTTAAAATTATAACTATGTTTAAATATAAGTTCAAATATTTTTTTAAAAAATTATTAGTTTTAATAATATAGTTATTTAGTTTACTAGTATGATTCAAAAGTTTGCATTTTCAATGATAATGAAGGTACTGATCTAAATTAGGATGCAGTTGAAGGAAAAATTTGTATTTTGGCTAAATCCTAGAGACGGGTACCGCCAAGTTTGGCGCCAAATTTTAAAGATAAAGTTGCCAATATGGCAACCCCTCTACGACTCCAATGTATGGCAACCCTGTTAAGAGTCGTAAGAGAATGGGGGTTGTCGGGGATCTAATTATCAACCAATCAGATTTGAATTGATTTTGAATTTCAACCAATTAGGTATTAGTACAGCTTTTCGCGGGGGAGACTTGAAACATATTTGCGGGGGAGTCTTGTAACATCTTTTTCTCTTTCTTTTCGAACGTCTCCTGTGCGTCAAGGAAGGTCTCCTGATTTCTCCTGCTCTTCAAGTCTGAATAAGTATTTCTTTTCTTACCTTCTTCGATTTTTCGTGTTGTGTAAAATGGCTGCTTTGAATGTGTCAAATGAGGAATCCCTTAAATTGAGGTTTTTTTTCGATTTAGAACGTTTGGGAGCGAAAGCATGTGTTGAATGGAGTATGAAAATGGGCTTAATTGCTGATGGACGGAAGTGTGGTGAATGCGGGCACGATATGAGTTTAACTGAAAGGAAAGATCGGGGGGATGGGGTTAATTGGGTTTGTAGAAGGGAAGGGCATTATTCTAAATTAAGCATTAGGGCTAATTCTTGGTTTGCAAATTCTCGGATGGATCTGTCGAAGGTTTTATTGGCGACGGCCATGTGGGTGAAAGGTTCCACCCATTCTTTCATCATGGAAGAGGCCGATATCGCCAGGCAAACCACGACAGACTGGATGAGTTTTTGTAGGGAGGTTTGTGTGTGTATGCTTGTGAATGAAAGTGTTAAACTTGGGGGGCCGGGTAAAATTGTTGAGATTGATGAATCAAAATTTGGGAAAAGAAAGTACAATAAGGGAAAGAGGGTTGAGGGTGAATGGGTTTTTGGAGGGGTAGAAAGGGATTCAAACAAATGTTTTATGACTGTGGTACCGGATCGATCAAGTCAAACTTTGATTTCGGTACTGAAAGAATGGGTTATTCCGGGTTCCACAGTAATGTCTGACTGCTGGAAGGCGTACGATTGTCTGTCATCTGAGCCATTTGTGCACCTGACAGTAAATCATAGTCTCACATTCAAGGACCCGGATACAGGTGCACACACAAATTCGATAGAGGGGACTTGGGGGGCAGTCAAGAGATCGCTCAAAGGAACGAGGAAAGTAAAAGACGGTATGGACGGCTACTTAGCTGAATATATTTGGAGGCGGTGTCATCGCGCCGGTGAAAAATCAATCACCCGGCAATTTTTTGAAGCTATCGTGCAGGTGTACCCGCCTCACATCGAAAAAGAAGACAAGTAGCCGCCATACCGACGAAAGTCGCATCCTTCAATCGGGTAAGTTAAAAAAAATTTTTGTTGCTATTTTTGTGCATTTCTTTCAATTTCACATTGCTTAATTATTTATAATTCTTTTTTTTTTATTATTCATGCCAAATTTTTCTCCTACCATAGCCCCATGAACTCTGTAATCTTCAAAAAAAATTTCTGGCAAATAGTCATAACATTGAGATATACAATTCTAAAGATTACAGCGTCCGCGGGGCTTGGCGAGAAAAATTTGGCGAGAAAAAAAATTTGGCGCAAAATGGTACCCGTCTCTAGAACTGTCCCCTTAGTCCTGTAATCTTAAAAAGCATTGCTATATTCTCAAATTATATTTATAAAGTGATTTTTCTATGTTTTGAATAATTTATGTGGATGTAATAAATAAATAAATAAAAGTAAGAAATCTTTTTTTTCTATAAAATATATATATAAAAAAATTAAATATTATTCGATATTTGTTATAGTTGGGCTTGATGCAGCTGGTAAGACCACCATCTTATATAAGTTGAAACTTGGAGAGATAGTCACAACTATTCCAACAATAGGTAAATTTTAAACCACTAATTTATGATATTTTTTGTTACTTTTATATTGTTCTCCAAATCTACATTTTTCATTTATTTTAAAAATGTAAATTCGACCTATTATTAGTAATCCATTTTTGTGTAATATTTTCTGTTTGTTGGCCTCTATTTATTAAATGATTTAAATAAATAATGCATTTAATAATTTTTAAACCTATATTTTTAAAATCATTTAGATTCAGGGAATCAATTATTTTACTTTTCTTCTAATTAAAATGTTAAAAAATAAAAACATTCCTTCTAATGGTTTGAAGCTGTCCACTTTTTTACAAAGTAATTTATACTTTCAGATAATAAGATACCATTTAATAACCAAGAGTATCTATCCTTGATGTAAATTTAAATAATACTAATTAAATTTTGAATAAATAATTTATAGCTATAAATAAGGGAACATGGCTTAATTAGTATTTGTTAATTTATCATAATTACCTTTGAAATTCATTTTGGAATTCCAAATTTCAGGATTTAATGTGGAGACAGTGGAATATAAAAACATTTGTTTTACTGTATGGGATGTAGGTGGTCAAGACAAGATCAGGCCTTTATGGAGGCATTATTTCCAGAATACACAAGTAAGTAATTGTAAATTTTATTTCATTTGGTCTAATATGTTATGGTTTATTATTCTTTAAAAGTAGTATATTAGTATATCTTAATGATTTAAATTAGTTAAATGCTGATATTTTTTTAGAAATCTTGTAATTGTTAGTATATTTTTCTTTTTTGAACAAAAAATTTATTCTGCCAAGTCTAAGATTTATTTACCAAGAGTATATTGAATTTCTTAAAGATATACGAGTTAACTTTAAGTAAGCTGTTCAGAAATATTTGTCTTTTAAGATGTTTTTTAAAAAATATATAAGAGAATTGAAAGAAAAAAAACATCTTGTATGTGTAAGAATCAAAACATATTTTTGTCAATTTCTAGAATTTTAAAAAGGAATGTCAAAAATAAATTCCCTGTTTTTTCTAGTTGTTTTTAATGAGTCATAATTTATTTAAACTTGAGAAACAGACATTTTTTGCTGAATTTATTTCATTTTATGTTTAACTAAAGACAGAACAGTTGTATTGCTCAAGATAAATATTATATCACATTGGAGTGCATGGTAGAAATCATTTACTTTCAAAATAAAAGCATAAAATTCTATAAGAATCGAACTCTCAGAATTTGATTATTAATGTGAAAGATAATATTAACTTTTGCATTAATATTCAAATTTAATTAATTTGAAGCCTAATATTAGGATTATCTTTCAATAGTAAATACCAAAACATTGTCAGATATTTTGTAATTGAGAAGCAAAGTGGGTATTATATTTATATATCTTATTTTAATTAATAAAAAATTGTTTTGTGTATAGATTATAAATTAAAAATTGATAGATAAAAAAATCCTTTTAAAGTATTCTTAATGATTCACTTGCTTGCTTTCAACCAAAATATTTAAATGGCTGATTTCAGCTAAATTTTATATATCACTTTGCATTATTAATTTAAAAAATTGTTTTAAAACTCCCATGGAATTGAGAATACTTCTTAAAATTTTATTCAAAAAATAATCAAAGTAGCATATGTTATCAACTTTTACATAACACAAAATATAAAGATAGTTTTTCTTAAGCTATAATTAGTGAGACATTATATTCACTGTGACATTTCATTAACTGCAGAGTTGTCTTTAATAGTATTATAAGAAATTATATTTTGTGTTTAATATTATATGTAATCAGTGAAAAATGGATTTCTTTCAGGGTTTAATTTTTGTGGTAGACAGTAATGATAAAGATAGGATTTCAGAAGCACAGGATGAGCTTTCTAAAATGGTAATTATTATTTTTATAGCAGACAAGTTAATTCTGCATCTGCTTCATGTATTGTAGTATGTTGTAATTTTTCTAAATAATCTAACTTTATTTTCTTTTAGAATAATTTTTTTTTAACTCTCAACCCAAATTTGACTTCAGAAATATTTCATTATCTCTTTTATACATAAAAGCATTCCTATAAACTACAGGCATTCATATAAATAAGTTTTAAAAAATCAATGATAAATCGAATGAATAAATTTAATGTATTTTTAAAATGTAAATGAAGTGTTGCTAACCAAAGTGGTTTTTTTACTTTATATAATGTTGAAATATGCAGACTTGCTGTCATTGTTTGTGAAGTCTGTTTAGTAATCAATTTTACAATAGTAAAGAAATGCACCTTAGAACTTGCAGTTTTGCTTATTGTAAAAATAATAAAAAACTTTATCATTGTTGAACTTATCATTTATAAAATTCAGAAGGCTAAATTTGATACTAAAAATTAACAACATTTAAAAAAAATAATTAAATGAAAATGTCTATATATTTTCAAAGGTCAAAGCATTTTCTAAAATATAAAACTTTTTTATATATATTTGAATTGAATATACCTTTAAATCCATTATTTTTTTAGTTATAGCAATTGTATTCAGTAGGTTTCTTTAACTGATCATTGAATTTTCCAATTAAAAAATTTGTAATGTGAATTCCAACATTTCTTTATTAAGCTATTGTGTAATGCTTCATACTTTTATGCGGTAGCAATGGCTGAAGATTAAAAACAAAGTCCAAAACCCATATAACAATTCTCTTTTATTTCAGTCTTTTAAAGAATAATGATGTAATGTCATGAAATAAAACAATATCATTCTATAAGTTATATCATTCTAGTAAGTTATGCTGTTTCATCTCATGTAAATTTTATAATCATTGGATTTTATTTTTCTTTATCTGTCTTTTTATTTCATATAATTAATTTTAAAAAATATATACTGTTGAGTTTTGTCTGATATATTTTGACTTGCAACTTTTGTATTTCAATTTTTAGCTCAAAGAAGATGAACTTTCTGATGCTGTCTTGCTGATTTTTGCAAACAAACAAGATTTACCCAATGCTATGACTGCTGGTGAACTCACAGAAAGATTGGGATTAAATTCCCTCAGAAATAGGAGAGTAAGTAGTAATGTTTCTTTCCCCCAAATTTTATTTTCATGTATTTTGTTGATATGCTTAGTAATCAGTTTTTGCAGTGATACTCTTGCTGTAATTAAAATCATTAAGACTTTCTTCAACTATGTAATTATTTTACCATTTTCATTTGTAGCTATAAAGTGTAAAATCCTCATGTGCAAATATAAAGATTTAGGCAAGAAATGAAAAATAATAATAAAGTGTTCCTTAAGTTACTTTTACTTTTTTGTTTGTTTGCTTGTTCATTTGCATTAAATTATTTCATTTAGAGACTTTAATATAGAATAAGTACTTAAAAGGTTTACTAAGGAAATGTAAATAAGTCTTATTTAAAATGTATTGACATAAATCTAAATTTACATTAGCATTTCATACCTCATAATTAAAATACCTTCTTGTATACTCCCCTGTAATATGAAAGTGAATTAAACATTTGCTTTAATCTTAAATTTTGACAAAACAAGCTAGAGTATTTTTCTATAGACTTTCTCTTACATATAGACTTACATACATACATCTTCATTTTAAGTTATGAAAGTTTAAATCTCTTGAAAGAAATGGGAAGAGAGGTGTAAACCCTTAAAGAACATGGCAATTTGCTGGCAAAATTTGCCTATTTGACTTCCTTGTACAGTGCCTAAATATACTTTTTTTTTTTTTTTTTTTTTTTTTTTTTGCATCAGTATACGATGAAGAATATGAATCTTGGGCATTTTTCCTGCTATTGAATGGGTCTTAATTCTAATGCAAATCTACAATCTCAAAAAGGGCATTTTAGTTTTCATTAATCTAAGTTGTGTTTTTTTAAACAATATTTTCATGTGCATAGATATATAGATCTGCCAATGGGCATTCCATTGCAATAAACATTTATAGTCAAAAATTATTTTCCAAATTTCTTCTGTTTCATAGAAGTCTGTAAGTTTGTTAGGATCCAACCAAATTTCATTATTCAATCTCAATGCATTTTTGAGTTATGCTCGTTGACAAATGGAAAAATAGGTGGCATAATTTCAAAAATGTATTTTTTAGATTATAAAAGATTTCAAAGTAAAGAAGTTTCTTGCATGAAAATCATTATCAAATCCATATCATATTTAGAATCCGCTTTGGATTGTATTATTTTAATTATTATACTCATGACTAATCAAAATCTTAAAATAGAAAAAATTTCAAGCCCATGTAGGGTTCTGGTTCACGTTTCATGAGCTTAATAATGATGTAGGTTTTTCTTTTTTTTTTTTTTTTTTTTTTTTTTTTTTACATAAAATAGTTACACATTTTGATCAATATAAGTAAAAACAATTGAATTTTAAGAAATTTGACATTTACATCGAAGAAATTGCTGAAACTTTTTAGATGCCTTTTCATGTCAATTTTTGAATGAAATTATTTATTTTCTTTAATTTTACATATTTTAATTTTTTTGAGGTAATATTTAATTGCAGGGTCAACTTTTGTACTAACTTTAATATATACATTATCTGATGGGAAAAAATTTAATTTCAAAATAGAGGTGTGCAGTGTCTTAATTATTTGGTTATGGTAAAATGTAAATGTTAGAAAGCAAAAATATGCAACTATAAAATGCTTAAAAATCAAAATTGATTTTTTATCTAGTTATTTTAAGATGTGTTTCATGACATAATATTAATGTTTAAATAATTATTGAAGATGAGTATTAAGCGTCATTATATTTGGGATATATCTTATCACAAAGAGATATTATTTTAAATTATACCTGAGCAATAATGATACAAGATTCTGAATGATTACTAGTACTCAAAAATGTCAAAATTAATTGTCAGTCCACCTATAGTTTTGGAACAAAACTAACTAAACTTGTTCGATAGACTAAGCATATACACCTCTATTTCATTCCATACAACTGGAATGATACTTCAACACTTTTATTTGGCCTGATCTCATTTTTGATTTTTAATTGTAGCTGTTAGATTTATATTCCTTTTTTCATACCATCTAAGAAAAGTGTTTGGATGTTTTCATTGAGGCAAATATACCAACAGGTTCAACAAGCAAGCTTTGATCAAATGATGATTAATGAATTTCGCCCGATTTTATGCCTATATGTATGCTTTATATATAAATTATTTTTAAATTTTGTAATATCCTTTCCTCTTTTGTGTGAAAAACAGAAAACTGATATTTCTTGAGAAAGTTTTATGTGTTTAGCTTTCTTGAAATATGAAAATATGTATAATTTTTACAGCATTATTTTATTTTTAAAAACATTAGTATTGTGCATTTTGTGATGTAATTTTCTCTTTTTCAGTGGTACATTCAAGCCACTTGTGCAACACAAGGAGATGGCCTGTATGAGGGATTAGATTGGCTATGCAATGAATTAGCCAAATCCTCTTAAGCTTGTGCTTGTGATGGATTGCCATTAAATTTTTCTATTCCTGTTTCCATGTCTTCTGTTGTGCACTTTATTGCAAAACAGAAAATTCAGATGACTGTTGCAGAATGTATAACTGACACCCCAGTCAACTATTAATTAAAATTGTATTTGGATCCCCAAAAGGAGTTGATATCAAGTGTTCCACCTGCAGGATTACATACTGATATGACCATATTACTAATTGCTGTGCAATTTACTGAAAGGTGAAGGATTTAAATATATATTTGGGACCAATTATATATTACTGCTTTTGTGTGTTACACATTTTATGAGCACTGTTAAATATATGTTTGGGATTTATATATAGTATATTAAAGCTCTTAATCTTTTCCTTTAAAGCACATATTTGTAGAAAATATGAATGACTTTTATGTTTTAATTAAATGCAACTTTCTCTGTGTGGCCTGATTTCATTGTTTTATTGTAGTGCTCTTATTTTTAGCTAAGTGGTTTACGGGCATTATTTGTGATATTTCTATTTCTTTATGATTTGAGTATTAATCTATACATTCTGCATTATGTCAACATTTGAAATTCTTTTTATTACTATAAAAAAAAATTGAATATTTGTTTTTACTTCAAACAAAAGCAAATTCATATAGTACTTGGTTCAAGTGTGCTAATATGCCAAAGAAATATTTACTGAATCTTTGTCGATTGAAATTTAACATGCAGCTAATTGAATGAAAATGGTCTCTTTGCTTTAAACAGCTATGTAATCCTTTGGAACCAATTGAAGATATCTTTTCTAAAATATAGATAGCTTCTTTATTATCATTTATATATTTTCATTGTTACTTTGTTTGTATTACGAACTATTTTTCTTATAGACTATTTGATCTGTAGAGTAGCTGCTTCTTCATAAGCAAGAATTTATTTGACATCTGTGTGTTACAATTATGAAGACTGCAAAAGAATATCTGAAAAACATTAGTTGAACTTTTAAATATTTAGAGTTCTTAACCAGGTACATAAAATACAAAATCATATTTTTATATTTTAATTTTGAGAAATAGTGGTTTTTATGTTAAATTGAAAGTTAATAGAAGTATTAAAGTAAAATGCCTTAAAAGGAGTTTATGCTTTGATTCCAAAATTAAAAACAATGCTCGAAAATCCAATTTTTTTTTTATAGTTTATTTTATTAACATTATTTAATATTGAAACTTTGGAGACCTGAACTTTTCTCGCATATTAATATTTCATAAAGACCACTCTTATAGATGTCGTATATGAACAATATTGTCAATTTGTGTTGTATTTATAAATTGAATAAAGATACTTGCAGTTATTTAAATCCTTTACATTCCACATTCATTTTATAAAATTAACATGTTTTTCAAACTATATATTTAGATACATTTTTGATTTATATGTTAGAAACCATTAAAATTGTTCAGAAAAATGTAATGTCAAGTTATATTTTTTAATGTTAGCATTATTTTTGACATATTTTTTTTTATTTGCTAAAGATATTTCGATTTTGATATCGGGACAGAATATCATAAATTGCAACTTCCGATTAACATAGATGCTATGTTAACAATGAAATAATCTTGAAAATATTTTTAGGGATATATGACAGTTTCTCAAATTATTTGTACCATAGGAGTAGCTGCTTATCTCTAATACTTAATTATTTATACATACATAAGCTTGAGAACTTCTGAATTTATATATCTTTTCCCTAAATGCTATATATCCTAATTTAAATGGAATTCCCACAGTTCTCGAATCTTATTTTACTGTACTCAGAATATTGGAAAAGTGATTTCTTTAATAAATATATAAAATATATACATTATTTTTTTGGCAGAAAAGAGTAAACTAGTTTTTGCCTTGAGAATGAGGGTATTGCTTTGACAATGTTAATCAAGAAATTTTCTCAGAATTTTCGGAAGAGGAAATATTAGTAAAAAGGGTTAATGTGTCTATATATAATTGAATGTCTGTCTGAACTCTATACAAAACCACACTCCTTTATGGATTTAAATGAAATACACATATTCTTCAGCATTAGAATTAACTGAGCAATTAAAAAGTTTTGACACCTCTCTAAAAGAGGTGAAATGATGGTTAAACAATTAGGTTTTCCTACAAGAATTTTTGATCAAATGATGATACATTTTTCTACACTATTTTAAATCCTTTTTTTAAAAAAATCAGTTTTATATTGGTTTTCTTTAACAATACAATTTTTAGAAATGACTTAAAATTTTTGTATGACATATACACAAAGAAAAAATAGGCAAAGGTGAAGCTACAGGCTAAGTAGCCAATAGTTTAATAATCAAATTATTAAACAGCTTAATTTTCTTGTTTTTTTTTTAAGGGCATATGTCCTATTTTAGATAATATAAGATTAAATGAAAGTATTATAATTTTTTGTGATGTTTTAACAATAAGTTATATTGCAATGTTTAGGACATGATACTCATAATAAATTTCTTAATTGCTTTCATATCCTCCCAGTTATCTGATCATATGACCAGTTAGGACAGCTTTCATGTTTGATTGTGTTGATATTCATCTGCATATGTATTTCAAGCTTTTACACTTGGAGACTAATAAGTTAAATAGAAATAGTTTTCAAAATAATTATACATACAATATGAATATCAGCAAGCGACTGAATGTCAATTTGTATCATTCGATATGAAATAATGTACGTTTAATTTAAATGTGAATAGGTAGCTTAACTTCTAT
The DNA here is from genome assembly GCA_026543865.1 of Argiope aurantia. Lineage (NCBI taxonomy): Eukaryota > Metazoa > Arthropoda > Arachnida > Araneae > Araneidae > Argiope > Argiope aurantia. The sequence goes on along the minus strand of JAPMOR010076215.1, from coordinate 156,491 downwards.
AAATGAAACAATACAATATGCATAAATTCACAATAATTAATAAGTCTTAGCAAAATATAAATATATGTCTACACTTTCAATTTCGATTAAAAAAAAGATTGCAATAAATTTCTATAGATTCTACTCTCTGAAATCGGATAGTCTTAACTCATCAGTGTGATTTTAAACTTTATAAAACACTGGTAAATATATATTCTTTGAGTTTAAAAATACTTGAAATTAAATGTTCAATTATACTCATATAAAAAGAAGCCTGTACTTAAAGATTGATAGCTGCATTTGTAGAATTTCAATATAGAGTGTGTGGAAATTGTAAGGCTAGGAATTGTGTGTGTTAAATAATCAATATATATATATATATATAAACAGTTTTATTGTTGATAATTAGCAGAAAAGTCTTGTTTCCACTCAAATTCTTTAACATAACGTTTCACTCCCTCATCGCATGATTTGGAGCAAGTGTACAAAGCCAAAGTGCCCCAATCAACACTGTCTTGTACACTATCTAAGGATAAATAATTTAACAGCTGTGGCATGACTTGTAAAGAAAGAAAAAGTTTTTTGAAATACTGCAATTAACAGGAGACTGAAAACTCCATGATATATTACTATATGTTGTTAAATAGTCTTGCTTATTCACTAGCTGATATACTTGGCATTATTTGGAATGAATATTTTTGTCTTATTTTATTAAAAAATTAATTTAACTTCTCTTATGCTTCTGTAATTGTGAACAAAATTCAAAGGACCAGTGCAAAAATTAAATTTACTAAATATAAAATCAAATATTCATTTTCATATCCTAAAAAAGTAAAATACAATAGTCATAATTTCGGTTTATACACAGCCTTAAAGTTACTCATTTGATAGTTCCATGAATTTAAATTTCATTTTAATGTGCATGTTTGTATCTTCATCTCAGTCTACATATATGGAAATTACAATGCATTAATCACTAAATACATTATTTATTTATGGTAGAAAGTATATAATATAGGCATTATGAATTTTATTATAAATTCTGAACAGAATTTGCTAAAAATTAAGTTAAATGTAAATATTATATTAAATAAAATAATTTTTAACAATTTCAAAATTTTCCAAACAATGATAAAAAAAGAAAGACTAAACATATAATGTGGCTGATTTCTTCTCATACACTATGTTTATGAGAAAATGCAGTGAATATTGAATAGAAGTTCTCTTATTTTTTAATGTAATATTAAATATGTATAATATTATTTAAAAAAATAATTATATATGTTAATTATTTTCTATATAATCAATAGAATATTATATAAGGTTAGTTAATATTAGAAGAAAATAGACAGGTTAAAACTGGGACTATGGTTTTCTTGCAGCAAGAAGCAAAATTAATCCAGAAATTTATAATTATAAAATATTTACTTATTTATAGGCTGTTATGATGACAAAATATTTTTTTGTTTATGAATTATAATTTTAAACAAAGGTTTATAAAAGGGAAAAGCAGTTAAACATAATTCAATATACTTGTCATACAAAAATTAACAGAACTAACTTTTTTTTAGCATCAAAAATTATGTGATTGTATTATTATAAAAATTTTTTAAATCCTAAATATATATGGTTAAGAATATGCATACAGCAAAAGCTATTGAAACAGCAATCATTAATGATAAAATTTTGACTCAAAATATTGATTTGATTAGTTCTGGTTTTTATCTCAAATCATAATGCATGAATAAACTCAACGCTTTTCAATGTAAGAAATTTAGGTAGTCATTAATACCATATTTTATAGTCACCACATACAACATAGCATGCTTTCCACCATAAGTCTACATTTTTTTTCTTTTGGATTTTTATCAAATTTTATGCAATTTATTATAGAATATCGATTTGAACATTTCCATTTTTTTAGATTCTTTTTTTGTATTGATTTGAAAAAAAATTTAAAACAGACTACTTGAAATAAATGAATAAAAATGATTTACAAAATACATATGTATTTTGATAATGATTTGATGAACAGAAATAAAATGTTGCATAATTATTTTACTTAATAATTTTATTTGACTTTCACTTTAAATTTAATTACCAGATTAGAATTCCATTTTTAAGTTACACAATGAATAATAGTGGGACAAAAATCATGATCGGATGAGAAAGAAGCATGAATAAGCATACACTTCAAACTTTCACACAACGCAAGCAAAAGGATGTTTGGTTCCAATGCATTTGACTTATATACAAAGTATGATGATCTATTATATACAACAGTTCATATGACCCACAAGAATATAACTGATGTACACTATAGCTAGCTTAATGTAACTTTATGGGAACTGGATTTAAAATCTAACATTACCATTGCAGAATCTTTATGCGAGATTGATATAATTTCTGAATAGCAGTGAAAATGCTTCAGTTTGGTGCTGAAATATATGATCAATGAAAGAAAGGACAAAAGTATTACCTGGAATTCAAATGTACACTTGGCACCACAAATACAATTGGGAATATCTTTTGGAGAAGGTACATACTCTGCAGACATCCACAGTGGAGTTCCTCCTCTTTCTTAATGTAACACCTTTGAAACATTAGAGTTAATTAAGAATTAAATTCATTACAACATAAGGGATATTGATTATACAACAAGGGATATTGATTAAATATTTACTGAAATAAAATTCTATAAATGAAATAAGAATGAATTAAAAAAAAATCTTTCATGCATATAATAACCATTATTTTGCTTTCACTAAATATTAATTTTTACACACTTTTATTAACTTCATTATTAATAAAGTACTCTTGTCGTTACAAGGGTGGAACATAATTGCCAAAATTGATTACAAATTTCGTCTTGTAAAGATAAAATTTGTAATCAATTTTCCATTCTCTTTCCGATGTGTTGAAATGTTGAATTTGTGCATTTTGTTGACAATATAATTATTTTAATATTTTCAAAATTATTAGTTATTGGTTAAAATAATTGAATTTTGATTCCATTTAAATAGCACAACTTAGTAATGAATTTAAAGACAAACTATTTTAAGGATTCTACTATATTCATAATACTGGATTAGAAATTAAAGACTACAATATGAAAAATAAATAAACTCTACTTTTTTTAGTTCTGTAATAAATTAATTTTTTTCAACTATTAAAATACTTTTTATAATAATAATGTGGTTGTCAAATTAGTTTTTTTTCTTACAGATTTCCATTTTAATTTAATCAGTTGCTGTAAAAAGAATTGCTAACACACACACACACAAAATCTGTAGTTTATGAAGATGTTAAAAAAGTAATTTAACTTAAAAGCAGGGCATTAAATTGTCATTCAATTTGTGACACTTTCACCAACTGTTATTACATAACATGTTAAATCTATTACTGTATTATTGATTTACAAACACATTTGGTTACAATACTGTGCTTTTAAGTCAAATTGATAATATATACAATCAATAAAATATTAGCTTTAGTTGACTGCATAAATTGTCTGTATTCCTACATTTTTTCTGCATCCGATTTCTCAGCTTGGGTAGATAGCAAAACTTCAGTTTCAAAGACAAGCTCATATTTCAGGTAGCACAAACTGATTTTTAGCTTTTTCCTGCTTTGATTTAGTTTCTGTTCAAATAAAATATTTTTCATCAATATTAGGAAATAGTGACAGTCAAGATAATATGTTCATTGGAAATGAAATGTAAAAACATTTAGATAGAGACTTTCACATTTCCAAAACTTGTATTCAGTTCATTTTATATAAATTACATTTTCTTCTTCTTCTTAAATATCATTTATTACACCACTAAAAAAAAAATTGAAATAAGGTAACAATAAAGTAAATGAAAATTTTAATATAATCATTAAAATTTTAATATAATTTTAATATAATAATCATTTTCTTGAAATTAAATCACACATTTATAAAATTTATTACTGACACTTCACAATTTAAATACCAAAAGTACTTTAATACTATACAAAAAAAGAAACTAAAACATCTTTCATACATTCAGAAGTTAAGCATAGTTGGCTTGAAACGATTTGTTCGATCTCAGGATATATATAGCACTGCATATTTCAATCATTTTAACCCTTTGTAGGGCAGTGGGAAGTATGCTTCCCACCAAATTTATCAATCTTTGCATGAAATTATGTAGGTTGGCATAAGTTCTGACAAATTTTTCAGAAAGACAAGAAACTTAGATGCTTCAGTTCTTTATCTCAGACAAAATGATGCGACTTGATTTATTACTTAATTATTAATTAACCAAATTAATTAATTAATCAAATTAAATTCATCTAATAAGCTAAATGAATCCCTTTTCTTATTCTAATTTCAAACCTAAAAATATTTTAACATCATATGACTAGAAAAAAATGGCCCTTTAAAGGGTTAAGGAAAAATGGACCACCAGTAAGTGCAATGCTTATATGACTTGTAAATAAATTACACATCACCCCCCTTATACCAGAAAAAAGAATGAGAGTAGTTCAAATATAGCATATAAGGGTGTATATGAATATTCTCATATACTAAATATAAGAGCATTCAATCAATGGCTCTTCGTATTCAGATATATATTAGATTGATTTGAAAAGATATGTTTCATAAGTAAAATATTTACATAAATTTTAACATGAAAAAATACACCTCAATATTTCTGCATCATTTGTGTCATTTTTTAAATGCTTAAAGATAAAATTTTCACTACTTTCTTAAAGAATAGTGCCAGCAGTGAAGATAATAATTATTACATAGTACTTTTCATATTATTTTCATCACAGTTATAAACATCAAAGAAAAGCATTATATAAGAAAAATATATGTTGCTGTGACACAGTTTGAAGCCTAAAAAGTGGATAATCGAGTCTTCAGCTATATGCAGCTTTTCATTCGTAAATAGTATTTCTAATGTAAAGCATTAACTCCTGACAGGACATATTTTTTAGATATTTCATCTTCTGATTCTTTAGTTTAAATATATCAAACAATGAAGTATGAAGAGGGTATATGAGGATATATATGAGAGTATATAAATATGAACAATGAAATTTTTCATAGGGAATATTTTCCATCTTTCTCTAAGCTCATTACATTGGACATAAAAATAAAATGTAGTGGCAATCAGAATTTCCTCCCCTCCCCATTCCTTTCAGTCAGTGTACTGTAGTTTTCTGCTTTCTCCCATATTATATCCATCTATTTTGAATTTTTATATCATTTCCACAATGATAAGCAGCAATTAACTTTTTTTGGAAAATCATAACTTTTCACTGAACTTCAAAACCTTTACTATCTTTCTGTCAATTGTTATACGAGAGAATATGAAAAAATAGGATATTTTTATTGTTTTATTACAGCATACAGTTCCAGGACATTTTGAAACATTTAAAATTTATAAAATTGATGATAATTATAAAAATTTAGCACTATTTTACTAAAATAGTAAGGGAAATGCCTTGTCTGTTTTTTGAGTCAGACAGTGATGGAATATGCTTTTAAAAGTTAAAATTCATACATTATTTTCAAAAATATTTAGAAAAACCATGCCATTTGTGCATGTGTCACTTATGTATCTAAGTTTTATCATGTGCTATACCATTTATTTTATCTTACATCATATTTTTAGATATCAAATAAAATAAAAAATTTGTTTATGCACAACTAGTTCCAATGTCACCTTGTTCAATGCCAGAATAGTCATGGAGAAATAAAACTTTAATTTTTTTTCTTATAAAGAGAATTTAAAATTATCATCTTTGCCTTTAACTCTTAGAATATAGACTAAAACATAATTTTCTTTGTTCGAAATTCATCTTTTTTTCATCTGCTGAAAAAATAATTGAACATATTAGACCAGATCTAAGAATTTAATTATTTTGATTCTTACACAATTTAAATTTATCCCATTTTACTAAGAGCCTATTTAGAAATAAATGTTCATTGAAAATGTTACTTCATTGAAATATTGGTTTTATAATCACCAACAAAGCCTATAAAGTATGTTCTTTGGTAAAAATTCTTTTTTTCATGCACATTCTTTATTGCCATCTTTTACAAAAAAGATGGGAGGGGGGAAACCAAGGACTTATTATGTTTAACAGCACTTAAAAACATTATGTTGAACAATCTATTGCTTGCCAAGAATAACAAAACTTGAGATATCTCATTATGATTTCTATCATATTTCAAAAATTAAGTAAATAATAGAAAAAGTATTATACCCCTTCTAAATATTTAAATTTTTAAGGCACTAATGAACTAAAATTAATTGCAATACAATATAATGAAGAAGTTAGTTCAGAAAATAAGATATTGCTTATTTCAAAGGGAAGATGAAATTTTCTGCGTAGCACAATTCCAAAACAAGGTAGTATTAGAATACTAAAAAAATATGCATATTTGGCAAAATAATTTGGTGACGGATATCATAAAGTGAGATGGGATAAGTTTTATCCTTTCCTCTTGTATATTTTCATAGAATAACTTATTGATACAAACATGTTACTTTTTAATTAAATTTATTTGTGAATTCATAAAAGTTATATCATTGAGTCTACAAAGCAATTAAATTAGCAACAATAAATGAGGTTGAGAATGTACCCACAGATTATAAGTGTTATTTACATTTGATAATTTAAAACAACTTCTTGTCACCTGCAAGCCTTAACTAAAATTATTCATAGCAGTCAAGCATATTTTATGACTACTGACATTGGCATATGAGTTAACTAATAAAAATAATGTTTCATTAAAAGCATAATGCTAGATGTTTCATACTTTTCTACAGTCCTTTATTTAATAATCATTTAATGATCACCACCATATTTAATAAATTCATTCTTCACTGCAAAGCTATGAAAATGGGTATTTATTATCTCATTCAACAAATCAACTTCACTCGTATAAGAATTTCGATCAGAGAGATGTATGACTTTTATTGTGAGCGACCAGATCTTAAGGAAGATGTTTTACATGTGACCACCAGCAGTCTCTTTGCTGTTATAAATAATTGAGACAACATAGTCAGAATAAGGGGGGGGGGGGAATGTCTAGATAGGACAAGTTTTACCATATATCATTACTACCACATAATCTCCTTGAGGCAGTGGCGGCTCGTGCTATAGGTTCAGTGAACCCCCTGAAAAATAAATACCTGGTGAAGTTTATTACATCAATATTAAACCACTATCTATATTACTGTTTTGGTTTATTTTTAGTTATAGCGCCTTTTAAAGAACGGGGTAAATCATTTCAAACACCTCTCCTATAGCATCGGGGCAAAGATGCGCAAATTGGAGCTCTGAACCTCCCAAGTATATTTTTCGCTTGTGCATGTGATAAAATCGGAAAGCATGATTGGCTAATCTGAGCAAAAACTATTGAACTTGTCGCTAAAGGAAAATTTAGCGACAGTGGGGATAATTTTTCCCCATTCCGATGACAGGGAAAATATTTTACTTTGTACATTTGAAGATCCAAAACCTCCCCTTTCAGTATAAAGGGAACTGTTATTCTCTGGAATGTAGTTTAGGGGGTTTAAAGGAAATTAAGAACAGGTTTTGACTGGACGGACATTCTAGACAGAATGAATTTTTTGTTTTTTTCTTTCTTTGTGCATCTATTTTAGTAGCGAGTGACCACAGCGAGTGACGAATAGTTATAAAAGTTCTTTTAGAATTATAAGTATAGTATTAATATATTTAGCCATGAATGCAGTAAAATTTCTTTTGGAAACAAATATTTCAACACTTGCATTTGAAGATAAATGTGCCATTAAAAAATTGGGCAGACCTGTTCCTGCTTTAAGTATTGTTCAGAAACAAAACGTGAAAGGTAAAGAATACACTCGTTATTTCAATGCGAATGTATACGACAGGAACAACTGGATATGCGGATGCTATTTCAATAATCGTTTTTATTGCTTTCTCTGCTTAATATTCGCTAAAGGAAGTGACAGTAGTTGGACGAAAACTGGCGTATGCGACTTATCACATTTGTCACAGAAAATTAAAAAACATGAACAGTCCATGAGCCATCTAAATGCCTGTCTCGATCTCTCAGTCTTAGGCAAAATTGAAATTAGAGAGCAGCTTAATGAAGCTTTTCGGAGAAATGTGGAGAGACAAAACGACCAAGTCAGAAAAAATCGCTACGTGTTATCAAGAATAATTGATTGTATAAAGTTTTGTGGTGAATTTGAATTGGCTCTCAGAGGACATGATGAAACGACGTCGTCAAAAAATTCTGGAATATTTAGAGGCTTAATAAATTTTACATCTGCTCTTGATAATGTTTTAAATGAAGATTTGAATTCGGCTTCTGTTTTTAAGGGTACTTCGAAAGAAATACAAAATGATTTGTTGGATTGTATGTTACAAGTCAGCAAAGAAAGAATCCTAGAGGAAATCCGTGCTGCTGATTTTGTCTCCATAATTGCCGATGAAACCACAGATGTGTCGACTAAATTTCAAATGGTGGTTGTTCTCCGGTACGTCCTATCCAATGGGAAACCAACAGAAAGGTTCTGGACTTTTTTAACACCTGAAAATCACGATGCGCATACCCTTACAAATTCTTTAAGGAATATTCTGAGTGAAATTATCACTGATAAGGAAAAATTAATTTCTCAGAGTTATGATGGTGCTAGTGTTATGAGTGGACGACATTCAGGGGTACAAGCCCTTATACGACAGGAATACCCTTATGCTTATTTTGTACATTGTTATGCTCACCAACTAAATCTGATCATGGCGCAAGCAGCAAGCCAAAATAGCGAAGTCAGAATTTTCTTCGCAAATTTGACAGAAATTTCAAGCTTTTTCTCCCACTCTACTCAGAGAACAGAGATGTTAAATAAAATTGTTGGTAGAAGACTTCCATCTTGTTCTGGAACTAGGTGGAATTTTAATGTGAGAGCAGTGCTAACCATTTATGAAAATAAAGATTCCTTAACAGAATGCTTTGAGGAACTCGAAGAAGCAAGTAAGCAGACTATGACAATAAATCAGGCTCAAGGACTCAGGTTGAAGATGCAACAACCGAATTTTAACTTCTGGTTAGAATTCTTTTATAAGTTAATGCCTCATATTGATATTTTTTACAATATGTTGCAAAAAGAATTATAAACCCTATGTCAATTAAAACTGCCATAGAATCATTCATAAACGAAATAACGAAGATAAGAGAGGAAATTGACTTCATTCAAGTAGAAGAGACCGAAAATTTGAAAAGAAGAAGAAAAGATCTATCAGTTACACGAAATGTTGCCGCAAAAGAAATCTGTGACTTAATAGAAAACCAAGCTAAGGACAGATTTGAGTTTTGTGGGCATTTAGTAGCAGCCAATTTATTTGAAGGGGGAAATTTCCCAAATTACAAAAAATTGTTTCCAGAAGAAACTTTAAATACAACTGTAGCAATGTACCCCTTTATAAACAAAAGTAAATTAAAAACAGAGCTGCAAATAATTTATAACAGAAATGATTTCGAAAATGTTAAAAAAGCAAAGGATTTCTTGAGTTTTTTGCTTGAAAATAACTTGGAGGATTGTTTTGGCGAAGTGACGAAACTTCTGAAGCTGCTATTAACTGTCCCAATGACAACCGCAGAAGCTGAAAGATGCTTTTCATCTTTAAAACGGATTAAAACCTTCCTGAGGAGTACGATGGATGAGGAAAGACTCAATGCTCTTGCAATATTGTCTATCGAAAAAGAAATGATTTCTAAAATGGAGGACTTTAACGAAAGGGTTATAGACAAATTCGCTTCAAAAAAAGAACGAAGGATGGACTTTACATACAAACTTTCAGCAGCTGTTGCCAAAGGAAATAAGGAAACCTGATATTTATTTCGCTGTGAGTATTTTTTAAACAGCTTTTTTACAATTTATAACTTCTTACATTGCTTTTAATATGTATCTATGATTTAAATCTAATGCTCATAATACTAGAAAACCCGCTAAAGTAGTCCCTATGTTTCAGTAATATATTGTTTTTTTAACTAGTAAACTAATACAGTAACGTGGTCAAGATTTCAGTTGGGGGTGGAGGGGAGATGCAAGCAGATTTGCAATGGAGATTATCATATAAAGTATTTAAAATTTTATAATTTATGTTTTAATGCTAAGTTAAATTATTTAATCATCAGAATATTACTAATTAAAAGCCATTTATTATTATTATTTTTTAATTTCAAAAACGTAGCTTTCAGGACGGTCAGCATGTTCCCCCCCCCCACCCAGCTACTCCAGTGAACTAGTGAACCCCCAACCCAACTGGTCACGAGCCGCCACTGCCTTGAGGTAGGTATGCCTTTTATTGCACACAATCGTTTGCCATTTTTTAATGACATTATAAACTTCTACATTTTTGGAATTATTGGATGTGACTATTCCAGAGACTGCTATTTGAATTCTGGAATGGTATTTGAAACTCAAGTTACTATCACCTTTTGACTAAGAAATTTCCACCTTAATGCAAAAATTTTATTGCTTACATTGCAATTTAAAAGAAATTAATGAATGGATTATGAAATTAAATAACTATTGAAGAAATTATATAATAAATTACACATAATTTAAAATTTTTAAGTTTTTTTTATTGAAATATTTACAGAAAAACACTTAAAAAATAAAATAAATTAGGGTTAAATGAAGCTAATTTCATGATTCTCTCATATGAGAATTTAATAAGCTGAATTTATTATTTTGCATATCGGACCTAATAAAAATTAAACTATACTCTTTATATATTTTGCTTTAAAATAATTGTATGTGTTTTCCATTTTATTTTGCTAGAACTTTTTACTGTTATAGCAAAGAATACAAAAAAAAACCTAGTATGTTTTAAGATTTATTCATACACTTCCACTATGCCCTGAAAACTGAAGATTATCTGTAGCTCTTTATACAGTAATAACTTTACAAATCATATCCAAGAAAGCTAATCAAAATGCTGCTAAGCGAAGTATAGACTTGGGGTGAAATAAGTTTATTTCTTTTAGAAATATCCAATTAAAATTCTTAGTTACTCATTTTATGATGAAAAGCAAATTTGGGTTCAAAACTTATTGCAAAAGTTTTTTTTTTTTTTTTTTTTTTTTTGTGCATAGAAAGAAAATATATCCAAGGTTAATAATTGCTTCCTTCCATCATAATAAAAAAATCTTATAAAAGCAATTTAAGTTTCCTAGCAGATAGCTAGTAAAAAGATTGTTTCCATTCAATACGGAAAAAGAAATATAATATTCTACAAATATGTACTAAAAAAATGAAGGGTTGGTTAATATTTTACTATATTCTCAATCATGAACTCTTATATAGTTTTTCTCATAATCATAATAAAAAAAAGAGAAATAATAAATGTCCATAAATAAAGAATACATGATAAATCATTTAATATATCCAATAGATAAAAACATAAGTTAAACACATAAGCTAATGTACTTTTAAGAGATTTCAATATAATTTGCCTCCCAAATGATAAATCAGATAAATAATTTTGCAATCATGCCAGATTTTAAAGATTAAATGAAATTAAAAAAAGGTTATTAAAAACAATACAAAGGAAGCAAAAAGCTATCCAGAAGGTAAAAAAAAAAAAAACAAAAAAACCCCATCATTTATCAATTAATCTTAGGAATAATAATAAAGCTATTACTTCTTTAATATTTATTATAATGCACCCACACAAAATGCTTGACAAAAGTTACAGTGTATTAAAATCAGTGCATGCATTCAAAATTTAATATATAATTGTGTTCTTCCACCTTATATTGAGCCACTTCTCTTAACCAAAAAATTAAAATTTATTGAAAATATCATCGCAGATTAATTCATTTGAATGCATTTATAGGAAAAAGAATGACTTAATTTGCTCCTATATAACTGGACCATGTATATTAAGAGGTTAAATAGGTTCCATAAATATAAAGCAGATGCAATAAATAAATACAGCTTGCCTTCATTGCAAAAAGGAATATATTATATATCTCCTCCCATCCCCCCAAAAGAATTACAACCTCTAAATTTAGTTTAATTTCGCTATACAAGCAAACTTCTTAAAAAATCCACATATACTTACTTTTACTATTTTTTGCACCACCATTTTGGAAATTTCTTTCCTTATGGTAATCACGGTGATCCTCAGAACAATAATTAAATTCTTGACTCTGGACATTTTAATGACGCTACACAACCACAAATGGAACATAATGGTTGATATTTGTCGGCTGAGGGATCTGATGGTGATTTTCTACTTTTATAGTCAGGAGCATCGTAAGAATAAAATTCATTTAAACGTGGAAGCTGATTTCTGAAGACAACAAAACTTTGATTATCAAATCGTTTATAACATTTTCCATTGGCACATATAAACAAGAAGAATGTACGATGAAAGGAGGACTCAACTTCATCTATGTTACAACAGATTTGTAGCAAGAAAATTAATGGTTTATCACATGTTTTACACAAAATATCTGATCGATTAAGCAAATTATTTAAACGAAGCCAAGCAGGACAACCACTTTACTTGGAAAAATGCAGCTTCGAAGTTCCTCTTCTGGATCACATTCTTCCACAAATGCTAATGCAACAGACTTTAATTTCGCCATCAATACGTAAAATTAAAAATAATAATAATAATTTGATGACACACAAAAAAATTATATGAGATGAATATCTTGCAAATTCAAAAACTCGCGGTCGGATAATTATATATAGTAATCGTTCAATTTGAACGCATTCAAAGATCCGGAACCAATAACTAAAAATTCGAAAATTCTGATATGAATCACTTGGCCACAACCATCGAAAGCAATAAAAATTAGAAGAAAAGGATAAAGGAACATTGAAAAAGTTAGTAAAAATATTCCGAATTAAAAAAGTTCGCGATATATAGTTAAACATGTAACATCATCACATAGTTATAGCGGTAAAATGTCGTAATTTCTCAAAATTTTTAATTAATTAGCATTCTAATTAAAAATATTAAAAAATCATTTCCGACCAAAAAACGGTCTGGCCTTTAGAGTGCCAACACACACACACACACACACACATATACCAGGTGCGGCATAAGTTCGTGCAAATTTCAAAAAATTATAATAAAAAAAGTAATGCTCGAAAAAAATTGCGGTTTGCGGGAATATGTTGAGAGAGCCTTAGGATTTTGTTATGTCCATTAAAAAAAAGTGCATATAGAAAATGACCGATAGATGGTGTTCACACGTCATATCGAGACGGTTTATGCAAATCAGGAAAACAGAGCACATTGACATTATAGTACATTTTATTTTAAAGCAAAAGATGCTCAACATGACCGCCACCACAAGGTATTAAGCAAGTGAGGCTTGTAATATGTCGGCATCGATGTCACCTACGACCAATTGAATGGCATCTTTCAGTTCCATCAAAGTGGCAGGAGAGCTCCGGTAGACACGAGACTTTAGGTATCCCCACAACCAAAAGTCTGCTGGAGCAAGATCTGGCGATCGTGAGGGCCACTCATTCTTACATCCTCGGCTTATCACTCTGTCCTCAGTGAATGTGCCTAGGAGGAACGTCCTAACGGAACTAGCAAAGTGGGGCGGGACACCATCCTGCATGAAGGTGACGGAAGATAATGCCAGTCTTTGCTGCAAAGCAGGCATAACGTGGTCATGCAAAAGCCTAAGATAATGTTCAGCAGTGACGGAACAGGTTTTCCAATCGGATACAGGAAAACGCTCTTCAAAAAAGAAAGGGCCTAGAATGAAGGACGCAGTTAAACCGCACGAAACAGTCACATGCTGAGAATGTAGGGTTTGGTCGTGTACGCACGAGGGATTGATGACGCCTGGATACGACTGTTTTGCGTATTGATGCACCATACAATGAAAAGTGGGATTCATCTGTCCACATAATGTTCAATAACCATTCTGGGTCATGTTCCATTTGTGCGAGCACCCATGTGGCAAAGGCTTGTCTTTTCTCGCAATCTGCATGCAACAACTGGTGAAATGCCTCTATCTTGTACGAATGCAGTTTCAAGATTTCGTGCAGAATTTGTTGGATCGACCTTTCTGGAATTCCTGTTACTTTACTTGCTTCACGTACACTGCAACTCCCCGTTGAAATCTCGGCTGCCACATTTCTCATAATCCTTTGGGTAAGAGGGACGCGGTCAGTGCTGAAGGATGGTCTGCCACTTCGTGGGCGATCCTCTAATCTTCCCGTTTCTTCAAAACGGGGAACTAAATTCAATATCCCATTCAATGAAATTGGGTTTTTCTTCGCCTTAATTCTTTTCAGCGTCCGTAACTGTCGCAATGCTTTAGTCGCGGATTCAGCGTTCTTATAGAACAGTTTAACCACTAATGCTCGATTCGGTAGCGATAGCATGCTAGTGGCGTCGAATGACAGATCCATTTCCAGCTTTATGTTTTATAGCTATGCTTATTTGCATAAACCGTATCGATATGACGTGTGAGCGCCATCTATCGGTCATTTTCTAAATGCATTTTTTAAATAGAAATAACAAAATCCAAAGACTCTCTGAACATATTCCCGCAAACTGTAATTTTTTTAGAGCATTACTTTTTATTATGATTTTTTGAAGTTTGCACGATTTATGCCGCACTCGGTATATACATGCATCATTATTTGTGTTATGTAAAGTTGAGATCAGATTTAATTTTGATTTTAACCTCAATTCTTATTCCCCTAGTTCAGATAATGCACTTTTCACTCTTGATATAGAAAATCTTTTACAAATCAGTTCTAACCAAATTATTTGTGTCAATTTTAACGCCCATCATATCAGCTGGGGTTGTCACAATGATAATGTAATACATTAGACTCATTTGCACTACAAACTGGTTTGGAAATTTTAGCTCCTAGCTTCCTCACTAGATATGGTGTACATTCGCCCAGTATAATTGATCTTGCTGTTGTTAAATACTTCCTTTTCCCTTATGAAATTGAATCTATTCCCAACCTTTCTATTCATAACCTTGTTCTTCTCAACTTTTTTCTTAAGTATTCACTGCTCGATAGTAATAGGAAAATTGCTACTAATTAGGCTAATTTTAAACAATTACTCTCCAGTGCTAATTTTAATTACAACTTGAATCCTAAAACTCCCGAACAACTTGATGATCTTGCAGAACACTTTGAAAAAAATAATTATTGATGCTGAGGTCGCTGCCTCGAAAACACTGTCTTCAAGAGAATCATGAACAAACTTACTAAGTCTCTTCAAAAACTTAATGAAAAAACTGAAAAAAAAAATGAATTTTTAAACAAACTTATTAACGCTAATACCCACGAAGGCTAATTTTGTAATTTTGTCTCATCTTTTAAAAAGAAAACACATAAAATTCCCGCCCTTAAAGGCCCGACTAGTAACACTGACATAGATAAAGCAAACTGATTGGCTAACAGCCTTGAGACCCAGTTTCAATTAAATAATCTTAAATACGAGGAGACAGAAACGCTTGTAAATAACACAGTCAAAGACTTTTAGAATACCCACCCAAAATATTTCCAAGACGCTATTCCTCCGTCTGTCAATGAAATTAGTGATTGCATCAAAACCCTCAACATTAACAAAGGTCCTGGCTTAGATGGTATTAATAATAAAGTTATTCGCAATCTCTCCCCCCCCCCAATTTAATTTCTATGCTTCAAGTCATCATTTTTAAAATAATGGCCATTGGCCACTTTCCTACTAAATGGAAAACAGCTGCTGTAGCCCCTATTTTCAAACCTGGCAAAGATCCCACAGAGCCGGCCAGTTATAGATCCATTTCACTACTTCCTTCCATAAGCAAAATTGCTGAGCACATCATTTTGAATAAATTTCTCGATGAAAATAATATCCTTTGGCCGGAACAATTTGGTTTTAGGAATAACCTCTCGACGACCCATCAGCTATTTAGAGTAGTTGAATATATCGAAGAGGGTCTTGCCAACAATCAAAAGTTCGCCGCAGTTTTCCTAGATATTCAGAAAGCCTTTGACAGAGTTTGGCAAGAAGGCCTTATTTACAAGCTAATTAATTATAATATTCCTCATTGCATTATCAAAATTATTGTCTCCTATTTAAATAACAGTTTTTTTTTTGTGTGTGTTCGCGTTAACAATAACCTTTCAGACATCAAACATATAAAAGCAGGCGTAGCCCAAGGCTCCAAAATTGGTCCTATCCTTTTTTCACTATGCATTAATGATATCCTAAAACAATTTAACTCTATGCTTTGCATATATGCCGACGACATTGCAATACTAGCCAGAAATAGAAATCCAAATTTCATCACAATAGCTCTTACCAGATACCTCAAAACTCTTGAAGACTGGTTCATTAAATGGAAAATAGAAATTAATCTGAGTAAAACTGAAGCTATAATGTTGACTAAAAACCCTCTTAATAAAGATTTCCGCCCCATTAAAGTTAAAAACCAAATTATTCCGAGGTCTAAAGAGTGTAAATATTTAGGCGAAATTTTAGACAATAAACTCGCATGGAAACCCAACTTCATTTATATTAAAAATAAGTTTTGAGATCTAACTCGTAAATTTTACCCCCTAATTTCTAGAAACTCTAAAATGAATAGGGAAAACAAAATACTAATTTAAATTGCCTATTTGCGTCCAGTTTTAAAGTACGCATGTCCGGTTTCGGGGTATGCTGCCAAGACTAATCTAAGAATAATTGAAATCCAACAAAGCAATTTAATTAGAAGGTTTTGTAATTGTCATTTCCACATGCCGAACACAAATATGTATAAAGCTTTCAACTATCCACCACTTAAGAAATTTATTAAAAAACTGGCTACTAAATTTTTTCAGAATGATGATAATGAAGCAATGCTTGCTATTCCTAAATGCACTCCAAATGCGAGTATTAAAATACCTAGAAATATTCTGCTTCAACTTCTTTTTTACTTTTTTTTTAAATTTTCAATTTTTACTTAACTTTTTTCATAAATAAACTAATTGCCAAGACAGCATATTCCCAATCCTGGTTGCACCTCCCTTCACAACCTGATAGCCAATAGTAACCTACCTCTACTTCTCCTGCTAGTACAATATAAGAAGTTGACTTGGACTCATGACAAACCAAACCCACATTTGGATTCAGGAAAAACTTATCCACAGTACAACAACTGCTGAGAATCACAGAAATCATCAGAGAAGGGATGGATGAAGGCTGGAACACCGGGGCAGTGTTTCTGGACATCGCAAAGGCATTTGACAGGGTCTGGACAGATGGCCTGTTATCCCAGCTGATAAAAATGCGGATCCCTGGTAGCATTATTAGACTCATGGCTACGTACCTACGAGGAAGGCACTTTACCATTCGAGTAGAGAATAATCTCTCCCCAGAACGAGTAATTGAGGCCGGAGTAGTGCAGGAATCCAAGATTGGATCAATATTGTTCAAAATTTACATCAATGATATTCCCAGCCCCAGGAACTGCCAGACCCAATTATGTCTATTCGCCGACAACACTGCCTTCATGAGCACCGGTGAATCCATCAAAATCATTTTCTGGACGATGGCTTATCAGGCGGAAGGTTAAGGTGAACATGGACAAGTGTCATCCTGTCAACTTTACGAGAAAGAATACCCCCGACCCACCAAAACTTTTCAGAAGTAAAATAAAATGGAGCGACCAAACAAAATACCTAGGAATAATATTAGACAAAAGATTCACCTACAAAGAACACGTTGACAGCATCAAAAATAAAGTTAAAGCATGAAGGTCAAAACTATACCCTATGATGGGTAAAGAATGCAGACATTCTCTGAAAAATAAATTACTGCTACACAAGACCATCATCAGGCCACTAATGAGCTATGCCTCACCAGTGTGTTGGTGGTGGTGGGGCGGCAGCAAAATGCCATATAAATAAACTGGAAACAACCCAAAACAGAATAGCCAGAGAAATAGCCCAAGCACCATGGTTCATTAGAAATAAGCAAATACTCAAGGAACTCCAAATGCAAACAATAACAGAGTACTTTAAAAAATTAGCATCAAACTTTTTTCACACAATAGACAACCATGACAACCCAGCAATAGTAAGTATCCCTACATATGACAGAAGAAATCCTAGGAAGAAAAGAAGACCCAGGACACTCCTCCGTGATGAGTAGCAATTAATGATCAATGACCGTACATGCCCTTATCAGGGCTAACAAGGAAAGTCTTGATCATCGACCCTGCAGCGACTTTACTGGACTGGAAAGATACGACGAAGGCGTGCCAACAGCAGGTAAAAGATATCACCCACACACCCAAAACAAGGTAAACTAATTAAATTATGCCGTTATTTAATCATTAATTATTTATTTTTGCTATTGTATTTAATATTATTATGTCAATTATCCATCTATGTTTTTTTAAATAACAAATTTCCTTACAGATCAATAGTTAACCAGGCAGTTAAATATCTAGGCTCAGATCATAAATCTCAGGTTAAATTTGCAAAGTTATAAGGTTTCGGAGATTAAGGATCATTGAGTCCAGGTGCTCCGCCGAAACACTCATCACGTCGTCGTAGACCAAACCCACCTCCATCTCTTGTAAACGCATGCTGATTGGCTCTGAACGAATGATAGATCATCCTAAATAGTACATTCAATAACTAGTAGAGATGCATAATCCCCGATTTTTTGAATAACAAACAATTTTGTTGTTGTTATTTTTAAATATTTGTTCCAAATATCTGTTATTTCAATCATATTATTAATTAAAAATTGCTACCAATATTAAATATAAAATTTATTAATTGTAATTAATACTTAATTTACTAATTTAAGTAACGTGTGATTGAATTAATTTATCTATTTCAGCTTACTTCTTAAATTTGATTTTTTTTCAAAATTATTTATTTAATTTCTTTATTGGAGTAAACCACTTTCTGAAAAATTTGAATTAAATATATATGTCATTCCTTTAAATTGTTTCCTTTAGTTCTATATTCTGCCAATAGATGGCGCCAGCAGTAAACGGTATATATGCAAAGTCAAGTCACAAGCAATTAAAAAGGATGTGTATGGAATAGTACATCTTCAAATGCAAATATCGGAAAGTCAAGGTTATTTTCATGAAGTGGAGCGGCGACTTAACACTTTCCAGTGAAGTCACCGCCCGATAAATTTCAGTGATTTGCAATTCAATGATACGATAATTCCAATAACTGGTCCGTTCATTTTTCAATCCATTCACAGATTTCTTCTTTTCTGTTTTGTTCGAGAGCTTCCATTGGACAGATCGTATCGATTGTTACTTTCCAGTGAAGTCACCGCTCCGGTTAATTTCAGTGATATCGTATCGATTGTTACTTTCTATCGTGATCCAAAACCTGTAATCGAAATATCACCAGTAAGATCGTATCAAAGATTTAAATCATACCCTTCTTTGAAAAGTATTGATCACTGGTATTTGTGACTTTATGATATTGGTTAAGTAATAACCGCTCGTAAAATATTCGTCATCCCTAATAAGTAGCCGGCTACACACTCCGATCCACATTGCAACCCAACGCACCCTCCCCACTGCAGCTGAGTTCCTATTGGACGGCGTTCCACCTTCCTCTCCCTCTCCACCAGGGGACTGCTCTGCTACGCAGAGCAGCGCCATAACAACTACCAACAACAACAACCAAGGACTATAAAAAGTCCCGGGCATTCATCAGCGGCAAGGCAACCTTACATCAAATTTCCGCCACTACAGGAGATAGCTTCTGTATGAAGTGGGCTCTCCTTAAGCAGTACAGTAGTTTTTTGAAGATCTTTCCCCTCTTGGTTCTTCACCATGAAGGTCGTCGTTTCTCCTTTCTTCCGTGTCGGTATGTAGAGGGCTGCCATCTCACCGTCAGCTGGCTAACTACAACTTCTGTCTTTCGACCCGAGTCAAGCAATGCTCTGCCCATCAGCAAGATCATCACTGACTGAGTGTGTGAATTCGTTCTCAGCTCGCTGCCTAAAAATGAAGCCAGCAAAACTATTTTCAATCTCACAAATATTGGGTACCTCAAAATTTCAGTAGAACCTCTCCGTAGGAAGCAAATACCTGCACAATGTTACAACTGCCAAGAATTCTTTCATCGTAGTCGTCTTTGCACCAGAAACGCAAGATGCCTCAAATGTGGTGGTTCACATTCAACCAACAGCTGTACTAAACCCAAAGACCAATATTGCCTGTGCGGTGGGCCCCACACGGCAAACTACTCTCAATGTCCCAAAAACCCAGCTATGTGCAAAACCTTCCAGGCCGCTCCTAGAGATGGCTGGAACAATGCTATTGCTCTTGCCAGAGTCAAAGAAAACTTACCCCTGCAGCAGCCTGTCGCCACCGCCAAAACATCAATAGTGTAACCGCAATGGAGCAACCGCAAGATGACAGCCAGCCAATCACAGTAAACCAAATTACTAATCTTACGATCAACTTCCTCTCTCAAATGTCTGCCATCCTCAAGTCTGTTCCTGCTCACGTTCAATAGCTCCAAATTTAATTCTCTCAACATTGTGTCCTGGAACGCGGGCGGCACCCGGAATAAATTTAAAGAACTCAAATACTTCGTCATGGACTGGGCACCAGATGTCATTGCTATTCAAGAAACGCATCTTCGTCCCTCTGACAACTTCAAAATTCCAAATTACTCCAGCTACAGAACTGACCGACTCACTCACAAAGGTGATGGTACTGCTATTCTTATAAAAAACTCTATTCCTCATCATCCCACCCCATTTCTTCTATTAGTTTTGAAAACACTTCAATCTCAATAGATCTCCCAAATGGTTTGCATATTTCTTTGGCCAGCATTTATCGTTCTCCCCATGGCAAAATCAACACCACAGAGCTTCAAAGGATCCTCCACCAAACTAGCAAAAGCATTGTCGTTGGCGACTTCAATGCCAAACACCCATCTTGGAGTACTGGACATCCAAACAGTTACGGCAACATCATCCACAACTTCATAGCTTCTAACAACCTTATCCTTATTGCTCCTTTGGAACCCACTCACTTCCCAATCAATGCTCCTTCATCTAGTACGTTGGACTTTGTCATTATGTGCAATATTGCATCCGGCACCGCTACTTCTCTCAATGAGCTATCTAGGGACCACAATCCTGTTCTCTTTGAAATTGACGTCACCATCAACCTTACTACAATACCTAAAACCATCAAAACAACTAACTGGTCCGTTTTTTCAACAATTATCCAAAGTTCCATTCCTGGTAATCCCCTAATCGAGTCAACCCAAGACAGTGAAAATGCAATCGCTAAATTCACTGCCTCAATAGTAACTGCACTGAACCAAGCTTCCAAGGCAAAAATCATCCAAGGCCCTCCCAGAAAACCCCCTCCTGAAATTGTGGATAAAATTAAATTAAAAAATAGATGGCGTAAATTCTGGCAATTAACCTTCTATCCGCAATACAAACTTCTGTTGACAAAACTGCAAAACGAAATCAGGGAAGACATCGACGAATATGATAACAATTCTTGGAAGGAACTCTTGGAAAGTCTCAAGCCTGAAGATAACTCCCTGTTCGATTTTAACCCCAAACTCACCAAGATGTTTTTCACTCTGCCTTTGATTCTCGATATGGATGGGTCAAAGTACACCCCGTTGGGAAAGGTCAATGCCTTTCTCCACTCACTTGAAAACTCTTTCCAAGTTAATCCTGATTCCTACTGCAATAATCAAATTAGACACGTCAAAAAAGCAGTTAATGAATATTTCTTCATCCACCACCGCTTTCTGATCCAAAACTTACCTTTCCTCAAGAAATAATCGATATCATTAAGAAATTAAATGTCAAAAAAGCTACTGGTCCAGACGGTATTCCAAACAAAGCCATCAAGATGCTCACCTTAAATGCAATTACCCATCTTACCAAAATTTTCAACCGATTCTTGTAACTCAATCACTTCCCAACAGTCTTTAAAATAGCCCATGTTTTGATGTTCCCGAAATCTAATCAGAATCCGAAGCTCCCCGGCTCCTATCACCCAATCAACCTTCTCAGCAATATCGGCAAGATTTTTGAAACGATAATACTCACCAGACTCACAGAGTTCTGTAATGAAAAAGACATAATCCCTGATGAGCAGTTCGGGTTCAGGAAAAGCCACAGCTGCTTACACCAACTCCTTAGGGTGAGAGAAACACCATTTGTGAAGGCTTCAAAGCCAAGCTCATCACTGGAGGTGATTTCCTTGATGTGAGGAAGGCTTTTGACCGAATGTGGCATGAAGGTCTCACCTACAAATTGATTCTTCTCAAATTCCCCTACTACCTCACTGCAATAATAACAAATTTCCTTTCCAATCGCACATTTCAAATCAAAAACCAGCAAACTAACTCAGAGCCAGGGGTCATCCAAGCCGGAACACCTCAAGGCAGCGCCCTCGGCCCTCTGCTTTTCTGTATCTACAACGCAGATTTCCCCAAATCAGAGTCAATAATGAACTGTCTGTTCGCTGATGACACCGCAATTTTAATTCAAGGTGCCTCACCAAAATGTGTTATCAAACAACTCCAAGGTGCTTTATTCAAAATTGAAGAGTGGTGCACACGTTGGCGTGTATCCATTAACACGGAAAAAACCCACGCCATCATGTTCCGCAAAGGCCAACTCAAAAAATCTTTTCAGCAACTCTCATTCTTTGATGAAGATCTAACATGGGACAATGAAGTCAAATACCTCGGTCTCATCCTGGACTTCAAGCTTGCCTTCAAAAACCAAGTCAAATACAACTCTGATAAGTTCTAGGCAAGGGTCCATGAAATCATTCCACTAATTGGTCGCTACTACCCACTTTCCCTCAAAAACAAAGTTCGACTCTACAAAACTGTTATCGGGCTCATCCTGACGTATGCAGCCCAAATTTGGAGGCTTGCAGCTAAAGCACACATAAACAAAACCCAAATTCTTCAAACAAAATTCTGAGAATCATCACAAATGCACCTTGGTATGTACGCAATGACGCCATCCATAATGACCTTAAAATCGAAGACATCGAAATTTTCATCACCAAACTTTCCAGGAGCTTCTTCCTAAGGACTAAGGATCACTCCAATCCTACAAATACTCATCAAACATATTTTGCCCACTGCAATAGCAAATACAACTACCCATATGCCATCACCAAATGGTCCCTTCCACTTAAAATACCATAACTCAAAAGTCACTTCCATTGTTCTCCTTTTTCAACCTGCACCCCATCATTCATTTTATTATTGCCCACTTTTATTCACCTCCACATTTCTCATCTGTCACCCGGTCTCATGCCCACACCTTAAGCGCTAGTCCGCTAAATTTTCTCAGGGTTCCCATTTCAGGTTCCACAGTCTCTTTCATACTGAGTAGAAGTGCTTGACACTGGCACTCAATAAAGAATCTAAATTCAGTCAGTCAGTCAGTTTTCGAAGATGATCAGTCACCTACTGAAAGTTACGCTGTCTGCGAGTTCTCCCATTTACCAGAGATCAAGCCCCAATACCAGGGATTAAGCGCTCCGTCAAACATGTCATTAGATTTTGATTCTAAAAGATGAAAAGTTATCTGTTGATTTTTCTGACTTTAAATTTGCTGAAGGAGCAAAGAGTCTTGTGTCGTTTGGAAGTTCAGAAGACTGCAAAGCAAAAGAAAGCCTTTTGTGGATGAACATTCTCAAACCGTTATTCGATTCATCTGTACACGGTGATAGATTCATTTCTCAAAGGAGCGATATGTACTGAACCCATGAGTGTAGAAAGCTGTATAATGCACAACTTTTTGAATAACAAATATATTGCCTATTGTTATTTTTCAATATCCGTTTAAAATAATTGTTACTCAAATCATACTTTTAATATTTAAAAAGTTTCAATGAGTATAAAAAAAAGATATATGTAATAAAAAAAAAACTTTTCAACACTGTCATTTCTTTATATTATACTTTCTTCAATATTTGTATTTTGGTTCTATATATTATCAATAGATAGCGTTTGTGATATGATTGCGCATTCACAAGTGTAGGAAAGTCACTGATAATTCTCGATTTTAACTTTCGCATGTTTCAGCAATTTTCATTGAAAAATGCCGATTATAAAGACATACGGTTTCAGTACAACATATAATAATTAATAGTATTTTTCTATTTATTGCATTGCATAAGTTAATATAATTCGGACTTAAGGGATTCAGGGAAATGATAAATAATTAATAATTTAAGGTAAAAAGTTAAATTTTCAATCTCAGAAACCAGCACCAGTAGTATTACTATATTGTACAATATTTTAGAAATGCTGAACATTATTATGAATATCGAGAAAAACCAAGTACTGTATCAACAATATTATACAAAATGTAACAATATTCAAAAAGCAGTGATATTCTTAAAAGCAATGATGTGGTAAAATTCGGCCTCAAAAATATTAGTTTTACCTTAATAATTCATTTAATTTGTTAAAATAAAATAAAAAAATATTGGAATTAATTAATGGCTCTATTGGAATTTTTACTAGTACATTATATAACAATGAAGTCAAATGCAGATGCTTTTAAAATGCATAGCATAAATCTGAAATATTGACATAAAATTTAGATAGGTTTCTTTATGTCACCAATATTACCATTTGCAACATGGTGAAAAATTTCTTTATATATATATTCTTAGGTTTTATAGCAACATTGCTATAAATTCAACGCTTCACGAATAATTTCATTTAAGCAATTCTCAATTTAAATAATTCTTTTCTTAATAAATTTTAATTCTTAATTAATATTTTATACATAATAAACTAAAAAAGAGCCGATTTAAGGAAATTCAGTAGAAAGTACAAAAGAATTGCTATCTTGTATTGAATTGTTGTCTTTGTTGATAAATAATGTTTCATTTCTTTCTTCTACCCTTTATTTTTTTTATTTTAAGCTATAATTATTTCAAAAATTGCATATTAATCTTATCAAAAATTTCAATTAATTTTGGGGTGCCAAAATCTCACAGAGAATACAAATACTGAAAAAAAGTCTGCTCACAAAAACATAGCAAATAGCTCTACTTATAATATTGAAGAATGTATGAATGTGTGTGTTGGCGCTCTACAGGACAAATCATTTGACCTTCAACTACCACGTTTGGCACATGTATACCTTGGAGGCCGGGAATGTGCGATTTTTTTGTATTTTTAATTAAAGTCATAATTAATTAAAATATTGCAGCACAAAACTGATTTTTGCAGTATCTTCAAGTACGAAAATTATCTTTTTAATATATCATTGTTTTAACATATAAATTAAATTTCTATATCTGAGGAATTTCTTATTGAAATATTTTAATTGCATTTTTCAACAATTTATTTCGCCCAAAATATGAATAAAACTTAATTTGCACACAGATGTTACGCTTGCAGTTTTGATCATTATATTGACACCATATTGTCAGAAGCTGTAATTAAAAGATTAACTTAAGACTTACTGCAAACTAAACCTAGAAAAGTCTTATGTCTTATTTAATGCAAATGTGGCTTAATATCTACAGGACACCCACTCTAATTAGAGCACAACAGCTATTTTGTAAATTTTAGTAATAGACATAAATCTGCTGAAGAAGTGGTCTACATGAAGTAAATAATTATATCTTATGTAACTTCAATCAATTAGAGTTCTGGTGAATTACGAATTTTAATTTTTTACATAGATCCTATGATTTGTGAATCATATACTACAATATATTTTTGAGACACTATTATTTTAAATGAAAAAGTTGCACTGCAGTTCAACTAAATCAATCACTAAAACTGACTGATCTATGAAAATTTGAATATCACTAATCTATAAAAGCGCACGATTTTAGATCTTCCCATCCAACCAACGTCTTAAAGAAATTGCGCCAATCAGAGCCCACATTTTCTCCAAGGCTAATTATTAAATGTATATTTGATTGTGTTTTCGTGTATTTGTTGGCGCTCTACACTCCAGACCATATGATCTGGAGCTACCAAACTTGGCCCTTATATACTTTGGAGGATGAGAATGGGCACCTCTGGGCTAAGGACTTTTGCCAATCGTTTCAACATAGATCGGAACTGCTTGGATATTTCTTTTGAAGAAATGTTTATATAATGTTCAGAAGAAAAAATTCTTTTTAACTTGCCTTTCAAAATTATGTTGTGTTGGCGAATACTGCGTTTCAGGAAGTCCCATAAATGTTTGATGTGATTTGAATTTTCCGATTGTGAAGGAGAATGCTAATGATTTTCTACCTTGTAAGCATCCAGAGCTTCACAGTCTGAGCAGTGTGTTTAGAATCGTTTTGGGATCATTGTCCTATAAATGCCAAAAGTCACTTCAAAGCTTCAATACTCTACATTCTGTTTCAAATTTTCTTTTTAAATATTTATTCATTCCATATAATTTGATGCTTAATCTATAGAAGTTAAACGACCCTACGCTACTGATGGTTTTTTTAACCATCCCCAAAAAAAATCATTATTCATCATTCACCGTGCTTAATTGTAGACAAAAGATTCTGATTCTCAAATGTCATACCTTGTTGTTGTTATTTCCTTTTCCACACCAATTAATGACCTTTGATGCCAAAAATACAAGATTTCCTCTTTGCAGAGAAAAAAAAAATCCCCCAAAGCTTGAAAGCTTATCAGCATACTCATTTTTAAATCTATTTGATTATTGACAGATGACATGTATGACTTTCTACGAGCTACAGGGCCATGATAATCAGCTTTTTCAAAAATGTTTGTATGGTGTTTTCATAAAATTCTTTTAAAACTCTCTTTTTACTTTCATTTGCAATTTGAGATTGTAGTAATGATAGGAATTAGATGCAGGGACTTAAAGATATATTTCTCTTCATGGATAGGGAGCTTTAACGGACATCCATTACTTGCCTTTGAGATAAAAAGATTTCGATTAATTATAATTACAGACAACTCTTTGAATAGAGAAATTTGTTTTTCTAACAATCTTATTAAATTTCTGAAGAATATTGTTTATCCATTTTTATTTATCTTCGAAAAGCTCTGAAAAAGGTAACAGGAAATCAAACAGGTAACTGCAACAAAATTGAAATTCAGCTTGCGAATATTTTTTTTTTTATAATATTTGCCTTTTCACCTTTTTTTGGCCTCATCTCTGATATCATCTTTTTTTGGCTTGGTTTGGATTTGTGATGTTTTTTTTTTTGCACAAGAGTCACATTTGACTATGCTGCTCCCAACTTTTTCTATTAGCTATTCTTGTAATTTTGAAGCTTAATCGAATTAAAGGAAAAGACATGCGTCCTTTATTTTTCAGAAATTGTTATTAAAATATAATAAATTGTGTAAGGAATACAATAAATAAAAAAATAAGTTAATATTTTCATTATTATTTGTCGTTTTATTCTTGAATATTTGCTAAGACTTTTCTGTCAAGTGTATGTGCATTACTGGTCACGAATTACCTTTTTCTCCTAAAATTCGTTGAAGCGTTCTGAAACCGCCTGGGTTTGGGTCTGGGATTATAATAGGTACTGGATTTGGGTCTTGGTTTTGTTCATAGAATTATACCATGTTCTATCGTTTAGTCCAAGAATTCTGAGTTATCTTGTATAGGTAACTTTTGTGCGGATCCAACATGGGGAACGAAAGTGTCTGGAAGTAACTTTAATGCTCATAGGGTCTATAAGAAGTATCTAAGGATATCTTAAAATAAGCATGTTTTGTTCGCATTTTTATCAAATTGTTTCAGTACTTAAAAGTAACTTCACTTTCATTCTCGAAGTGAATTGCGAAAATGAGATTCAGAATTTATTTCACAGAAAAATCTACATCATATTTAGAGCAGCTTTGTTTTAAACTAGAGACAAATAAAACTTTTTATTCCTAACTTGGAAATTTCTCCTTGCTCTGATCCTGCACTTCATATTACAGCAATAGCATTGCAATTGTAATGAATTTATGCATTTTTGAATCGTGCTTTCTTATATATAGAGAGAATAAGTAATGTTTCTTAAAATTAAAATGGAAGATCTCTCATATAAAATGTTTCCCACATTTGCAGATAAAAATATTTGGTAGCTACAATGTCAGGAGTTCGATTTATTGTATTTGATGGCATTTCTCAATTATTCGAGGAAGCGATTACTTTCGGATATTTATTCAGTGCCAGTGAAGACATTTCATTCCATTGTCTTTGAAATTTTGCATTCAAATAAAGAAGTTCTTTTAAGGCTTAGATTTATCAAAGAGATTTATTGATAAATTTTTTCGTTTTTATATACATACTTTCATACCCCCGGGGGGCACCTCGTGATGAGGATGAGATGCTTCCGGCATGGTGGTTGGATCTCGCCACCCTGGAGGGAACACTGATAGGTGGGGGATCTGACTCCTCCCATCGATGACGGGACGTACTTCCTTCGGGAAGGGTTGTACCGTGGCCGGTGGAGGCCCCTAGGACTCAACCACAGTTCCCGCCTATTGCTGTTGCGGCGGTCCGGTCATTCAGTTTTATGGTTTAAATCCGTGTGCCTTCAGGCGGGTCGGAGAGTTAGATGGTTGACTATGCATACCTTGAGAAGATTACTAATGGCTCGTTCTGGAACATATTTGCTGCATAGACTTGTTAAAAACGACGATAATTTAGAATTACTAGAGACGAGAATTTAGAGTTACTTCGTGATTGTCTTTCTAGAGGAATGGACCCAAACCGACTTCGACCGTATGGGTTTGGTCAGAACGGAAATGTCGAACTTGGTAAGGCACCACTTCATATAGCGGCTGGAAGCAACGAAAGTAATCTTGAAGCTGTAAAAGAATTAATTAAAGTTGGCGCTGATGTAAATTTACGGGACTATGTTGGCAATACATCTCTGAATAACGCTGCACTTTCTCAGAAGCGGGATCTTGTGGATTTTTTTATTCAATCCGGGGCTTCTCCGAATATTCGAAATTTTTATGGCCAAACTGCGCTACATTTCGCAGTCTATAATTATTTGGATAATTTTACTGACGCGTTGATAATCAGAGAGGTACTACAACATGAAGGCATATTTGTGAAGAAAGGATTTGAAGGATCCAAAAGGATTGTGAAGAAATTACTACACTAATGTTGGCAGTTCAAAAGAATCATCTAGAGACAGTGGAGATATTATTGTATAAAGGAGCAGATCCTGGTATCGCCAACACCTCATTAGAAACCTCTTTACACGCATCATTATCCAGTAGAAATCCAAATTATCTTATTGTGGTTCAACTTCTAATGAAAGAAGCTAAAATCTACAAAATGGATAAAAAAGGACAAACTCCAATGGATGTTTTAATTAATCATGCTAGAAACAATCAGTCCCTTCGATTCGCAAAAAGTATTTTGAAAATAATTGTCTTCAGATATCAAATTCATGAAGACATAAATCGTAAAATTGAAATGGTACCCCAACTGAAACAATTTCAGATCAAATGTTGTGAAGTAACTGAAGGAATGAAAAAAAGTTTAATTGCCAAAAATTTGACACTCCATGAATTTGTTACAGATTGTTTTCAAGAAGATAGTTTTAGCAACCCGGTATTACAGATTTATAAACCTGTAGTGGAGAGACTATTCCATGGTTTTTATAAGGAATGATTTTATTGTTAAATTTTTATCTCGTTCAGAACTATTTTACTTATTTGTGGCAGTTTCTAATGTGAGAATTTTAGAGCCACTGCAGCTTTTACATCTGAACGTCATATGATGTGGCTTGAATATTTGAATAGAGAGCCCACAGTTGGCCAGTATTGTTGTAGTGCGATTCTATCGATTCAGCTTGAAATTCAGATGCCCCTTAAGAAATGTTTGCTTTTAAATATGAACGGTTTCGGTTCGCAATTTATCCCATCAAATTATAGTTTTTAGGAGACAGATTTTTTTACGAAATTCTTTTATTTTTCAATTTTAACTTTCTAACCGAGATGCAGTTTGAAGCCTTTAATACTTTTTCAGGTGCACGTTTATCATTTACAGCTTCAATAAACAAACGAAATCAAAATGCTTGTTGATACATCAGCTGACCAAATGCGATCTGGTACACCCAAATGACATTACTACTTTGTAATTAAATGTTTTGGCCTTCCATTCATTGCTTACAGAGGAGTAGTTTCTACGTGAAACTGTAGATTTTTTAGAGAAAATAGTTCTAAATATTCTCCTGGGAGAGTTAAAAAGCGAAAATTAACATTATAGACATGAAAATATCATTTGAAATGTAAAAAAAGCAGTTATCAAAATAATTTCATGAAAGCATAGGCTTTAGAGGTAAATAAATAAAAATTTAATATCTATATATCTTCTAATGTGCTTGTTTGTACGGGTATTGGCATTCTACAAGCTACATTTGACTCAGATTCAGCACATATGTACCTTAGAGAGTAGCAATGTGCACTTTGGAATGAATTTTTAGAAATTTTATTTAGAATTTTAAATGAAAACTTAGTTGAATCTTGGCATTTTCCCATGATAATGCCTAAATTATTGCACAAAAATAAATTTTGCATTGTTTCAAAATTAAAATTTTTTTTAATGCTACAAATTTAATAGGTGTGTAAAACTATTCTGGATTGTAATAATTTTTTTAAAAAATATTTTTGAACAATTTACAAAAATAAATTAGATTGCTGCCTTGAGGCTTAAACCATTTTCATTGTTTCATTAAATATTGAATACCATAAATAAATTTCTTTCCATCTTAAAAGTTAGGAAACTTCTGTTTAATGCTTAATCTTTAAGGCGAATAAAAAATGATTACCGCGTAATTCAGAAGATAATTTATAAATATAAAAGAAACACTCAGAAAGTTATAACATCGTGAAGTTTAGAAGATAAACGGAAGATAATGAAGAATGATTCTGCTACAAAGTTTAAACAGAAATAGTTTGAATACAAATATTTAATACAGGAAAGTTTTATAATAAGTAAATATTGCATAAATTTAAATAATAAACCCGTTTGAACAATAAGTAGACCAGAGCTTGTCTTCGCTTTCACAATAAGGATCTGATTTCAGTTATGTTTTATATACTTCTCTGTTAAGAATTTTGGTCATTGATTTCGTTGAGACTATGCCATTAAATATATATATATAAATGATACAATCTCTTTATGTACATAACACTGTAGAATGGCGTTTTAATTCGTCCCATAAGGATGTGAAATTTTAATTGTGGAATTAAATAAATAAATATTTATTTAATGATTTAATGTCTTTTTAAATTATGAATATGCCTTAATCACTTTTAGCTAATTAACTCAACTCATCTATTAAAATAATTTATATAGAATCAAAATTACTCCAGATCAGATACCTCTACAATTTTTGTTGTAGTTATTTTCTAGTTAAAACTACGTTTCTGGATATAGAAAAAATATTTTAATGTTAATATTTCTGTTGAATGGAATATTGATGAACTTTTTGAGATATGCACTGAATACAGTAAGGAATTTCTAATTGTTCAAACAATGTCTTATTGAATTTTTTAAAAATACTTTCCAGGAAGAAATTTTTCATTGAAGAAAGACAGAATAAAGATGAGAAATGATCTTAAAATTGAATGTGACGGAAAAATGACACGATGATTTCTTTTCGCTTATTCCAAGAAAATCTAGTAATATGAGTGCAGAAAACATCCAAATATTCTGTTTTTTTTTCACACTTTATGAATTGGAAAAATTATAAGTTCCAAGTTCTTTTCTTGCTAGTAGGTACTGCAAAATGGACAAATTTTTGGTTTGGAAAAGAATGTCAGAAAACTAATGATGTGTTTGAAACGTATATTTGTAGATTGTGGGGTTTCAAGACAGATAAAACTATTGATTAAAAAGATATATTGCCTTGAATGACTAACGAAAAAAATAATTGCATATAGGATTTCAAGGTTAGTTTAGTTTAATTATATTAATGTCCCATTGTAATACTAGGGCTATTTTGGGACGGACTTCGTAATTTTGATACGCTGTCAGATGACGAGGACAGCACCCGAGCTGGAACCCCTCTCTCCAAACCACACCACACCGGCGAGAGGACGTTTGGCTCTGACGATAGGATTTTAAGGACTTTACCAGTTAAGGTTATGTTTTAGATTGAAATAGACACTGAGGATGTTTCACCTGCAGTAATATTTGCAAGGCCATTTAAGTATTTGAATGAACTTGAATGATTGGATAGAGAGAATTACCCCACCCCCTATTTCTAAAGTTTATAATCTTGATAAAAATTTTCATTTATGGCAGTCAAGTCAAATTAGGCTTTTCCCTGGAAAAATACATAATTGCTATTAAGGCCAATCTTTCTTTAGCCGATCGAACTACTGTTTCCGGTAGAGCCCTAAACAGAGTGTAACAAAACATCTACTAGGATTTATTCAGAATAAAATGAAGTTATCGTTGGTTTTAAGATTTGTTTCATTCTTTTAAATACGTTTGTTGATCTATGTATTTCATTACAGCCATTACTCCGTTTAGTTTAGTTTTATTAACCGCTTAACTGCTTTGCCAGTATGCCATACGT
Source organism: Argiope aurantia (assembly GCA_026543865.1). Taxonomy (NCBI): domain Eukaryota; kingdom Metazoa; phylum Arthropoda; class Arachnida; order Araneae; family Araneidae; genus Argiope; species Argiope aurantia. Next base: position 123,964 of record JAPMOR010076215.1, on the reverse strand, counting down.
GCATCGGTGAATAGATTTTGATAGTTGTAAGCAAAAAATAAACCATTCATAATGATTATAATTCAGTATTAAAATAACTTCGAATACATAGATAAGTCAAGTATTCAGTGGATTTCTATTTGAATCAAAATAAGAAAATATTCTCAAAATAGAAGGTGTCATCTTATTAGATAGTAAAGAAAATAGTTAAGTGGTTAACGACCCGTTTTAGAACAACACTAGAACAATTTTGGAAAGGACCTCATAATTTTGATAGTTGCGCGGTCGGATGACGAGGATGACACCTGAGTGGCACTTCCTTTCGAAGCTTCCACACCACATCAGAGGGAGGGCGCTTGGCCCCGACGGATTTGGCGTGCATCAGACCCGCTTACATGACGGTTCTTCAATGGAATCTGGTTTCGAACCTGAAGCTCTCCGAGTCCAAGACCTTACCACCAAGCCAGAGTGCATTCCCCAGCCATTACAGGGAAATGCAGCTGAAAAAAAGAAAAGAACCCTTCCTTTAATCCCCTTTCTCAAAAATTGCCACTTCTTGTTTAAAGGGATAATTTTTTTTTCAGTCTTGCCGCTGGCCAAAGAAGGCATAAAAAAATCTGAGTAGTCCTTACGATCTTTCTTTGCTCAGAAGAGCATGTATGTTTGTAATAAAATTTATTCATAAGATGAGTAAAAAAGAAATGAGGCCAAGTAGATAAAAGCTAAGAACAAGTCGTTTTAAAAACATTGGGAGTATATGATGAATGTAAAGTTCCCTAGAGATTTTGTTAAAAGTTTTGAAATTTATATAAAGAAAACGTTTTAATACAGTTAAATTTAGAATAAACCTCTGGTAAAATACTCTGGTTCCTTAAAGATACCACAGGGACAGCGACGATAAATAGCTCAGAATATCAATGCAATCGAATCATTGATAACCTTATAAAAGGAAAGAACAGAAGAAATATCTTGTGAACCGCTCAAACTAGGCAAATTAAACATATCACATAGAAAAGAAGAAGATATATCTTGAGAGTAAAATCCACTTTTCTTGTAAAACAAATACCGCAAAAAACTGGTATGAATATGCTCAGTTATTTTAATTTTGTTATGGAAGTTGGGATCTTAAATTATGCTACAATATTTCAGACAAGATCTAACACGAGAATAATATAAAACCTTCAGGGCAATTTCATTCGAAAATTCCCTAGTTTTACGTTTCAGAATTCTAAACCTTGAATACCATAGAAATAACGTGTCGGGAAAAGTTAAGCTTAGTATTAAAGAGGGCATTCAAAACTGGAAATGAATATGAGCGTAATAATGATTACTACTTACATTTGTTCATTTTAAAATATAATTTCATAAGGCTGAGCATTTCTTGTATAACTAATAATGCATTTATCAGTGTTCAAACATAGCTTGTTATATGTGCATCATTTAAAAAGGGAAATAAACAAAGTATCACCTGCTTGTGACGTTCAGAAGCACAGCGAACACAGCAAAGACCTTGTATGATTCACCGCCTATTTTCATTATTGTTCGCAAACTTCGATCCTTCTAAGTGCCGTGTACAAAATGCAAGTTTTGACAGGAAAAGAGCAGCTTGATGTTCATTGTTTCATCAGTGTGTAATGTTTTCTTAAGTGTATCACAGTGGAGATTTCAAAAGGGGTGATAAACGAAAAAAGTTGTCGTGACTATGGAAGAGAAATTATGAGCTATACAGCTATTAGACTTTGGCGTATCAGCAAAAATTGGCAACTGCTTCTCTGATTCACCGGGCCGCGTTCACATTCTACTTGGCTTGAGGGAATTGGAGAACGTAGTAGTCCAAAAGGAGTGAGAAAATGCTTATTACAACAGTGAGTTTTGGTATAAAAACTTTGTCTTCTCGTATTGGTGGACAGATAAATGAGTTCATAGAAATCCGGCCTATCCGGATGTTTTATTATACGGCCTACCGTTCCGCCACATTATGCGGGAAACTCAATATACCTTATTTTTTCGGAATGGAAAGCAATGTGCTATTCAACATGGATTCTTATGAGAAAAAAAAATAAGCAAAGTTTCATTATATATCTAATTTTTTTCAAAATTTAAGAAAAAAACAATACAACAAATAAATTAACTTCATCATTAAGATAATTTTTTGAAATTTAAAAGGACAAAAAGAAATCAAACTTTTTTAATTAAAATAATTCTGGAATTTGTCACAGAAAAACTTCATATATTTTAAATTGAAATAAAGCATATTTGTGCAAATTATTTAATCTCGAGATGCTACAGCTTGCCTTGTAGCCCACCCAAACACGCACTCGTTTTTATTAGTAGTAGAGATCAATAGCAATTAAATTTTCAGGTGAATGAAGAGCCTTTAAATAATGCTCACTTATTATCTTCGAATATGAAAAAATACGTTCACATTTATCATTTTAAAAGAACATTTCTAAGTAATAGATAGAAATTAAAATCTCTACGAAATGAATTAGTTAAATTACTCTGTATGAATTTATTTATCATCATCCTTAGGAGCACACAAATAATGTGAAATATTGTATGACATTGATCAGTATTCACAAGATTGTATAATATTGCGAAATATTGATTAATGTCATATAATATCGTACAATATTGTACAATATTGTGTAATAGGCTGCGGTACCTGTGATAAGCACTTAATATTTTATTTTTAGCTATGATATTATTAATAATCAAGAAGATACTTTTTATAGGATTTGCTTTTGTTTATTAAGAATTATACTTTTGTTTATATATGCATAATGACGTATTATGCTAAATAAGCATTTGATGGGAGACGATTTTAAAACATGGGTGTTTCTATTTTCGTAAAAGATCACAAAATCCATACCTGCAGTCGAGATAGTTGAAGCAAAAATAAAATTTATTTAAAATTTCTCGATATTTTTAATATTTTTAGAAGTTTTACTCATTTTCTTTTTCATAATAAGTGATAAGAATTATTAACTAAACAGAAGTATCTTTTCGAATAAAAGAATGAAAAAGAATATCTTTAAGAATAAAAATCCCGAATAACAAGAATGGTTAATTTTATATAAATACGCAAATATGGCATGTTCACTTAATAAAATAATGCCATTTATTAGAAAAATATTTTATTATCAGTGGTTTTGCGTTAGAAAAAATAATCATGCTTTTTAATCGTAAACCTCGTAAACCAAAGAATTTTAAATAAGTCAATGCAATTCATGAAAATAGAAAATTTATTTCTAAATTAAGGAAAGACAAATACATAGAAAGAATTTAGTGCTATTCATGATAAAATTTTAGAATTCCATCTAGTTGAATTCTAATAAATTAAGCTTTAAAGTCTTTTATGAAACATGATGAGACATCTTATTATTACCAAACATCAGGTGAAAGTTTGATTTAAACTTATTCCAAACAACTCTCCTTTTTCAAATGCCGTACGAGAGAATTCAAGGCCATTTGTAAATATCTATTTTTTGCATCTCTGAGAGAAGTCCATGGATAAATAATCGATGATCGGTCTAACAAATATCTGCGCCTATAAAAAAAAACAAAGCATTATATTCTATGAAAAGTTTGGGTATTGCCAAATACATATATACATAAAAAAAAAACCCGAAATCCGATTTTTACGTCTAAAACATCGTAACATGTTTATATTATCATGATAAGAAACATCATTTATCAGTTTTCTGTATAATTATAATATTAATTTTTATTGCTCATAAAGTAAGCTAAAGAATTCATAAATATTATCTATATACATGTAAAACGCTAGCACATGTAGTATAGAAATAAATCTTATTAAATAGTATCTAATGGCACTAGTTAAATGTAAATTAATCATTCTTTGAACGTTTCAAGCTGTGTCATTGACAGTTTTTGCAGCTGCATGTAATTCAAAGCAAAATATTTGTCGGAATGAGTCCCCTTCCTAACCACAAATGGCATTCCCGTTGTTTTGAAAGTTGTGCAGAAAAGATTTCTTGTTTTTGCTTGGCAGTCAAGGAAAGTAGACGCTCACTTGAGTGTGAGAGATGAGTAGCTAGCGAGGAAAAGCAGAGCAAAGTTATACTAATGATCACGTGAAAACCCAGTTTCTTGTCAAATTAGTAATTTATGAAGAAAATAAATTTACTGTTTTAAAGAAATATTCTTAACCATGATATGGAATTGCTTATCGGAAATTGCACAAAAATAAGGTGTGGCTCGATGTGAATAAATGGATGCCTAGTCGAGAAAACTGTTTCCTGATTTTCTTGCATAGAATCTTCGGTTTTTTGCAAACAAGAGTACAGGGTATGTTGTTACGAAGAGTGCAGAAATACTTCGTTAGGGTGATGTCCCCTATATTCAACAATATTATTAGAAATATTTCTGGACAGGCCTTAGTAAAAATTCAATTAACTTAGGTGGAAGGAGGTGTAGAAGAAATCAAGAAATAGGTGTTAAACAAAATTTAATCGAGCTGAAAAATAGGCTTAGCCATTACCAGTTTGATAATCGCTATGGCTTACTTAGATATGCTTATGTATTCCACATAATAATTCCACCTTTTCTAAAAATATTCTTTCCATATTGATATTCAACAGCCTGAAAAATCTATAATTTGAGCGAATAAGCTGCTTGCCAAAGGCGACTAGTTTTAATTATCATGCTTATAGTAAATATTCTAAAAAGTATTTTGTTAAAAGGGCAAAATATTATTTTATAAAAAATCTAGAACTCATAACTAAATTCACAAAATTATTAGATGTAACTAGAAACGTTCTACGCAAATGAAATTGCCATCATAGTTATAATATACTTCAAGTTTTAAGTGATGTTTTGTAATTCTGTAATTTAACTGATATTTAGTAATTGTTTTTTTAGGATATTCATTGGTATTTTCTATGCAATTGATGTCTTTTTAATATATAATTTCTGAAATATTATCAAAAAACTGAAAATATATTGTTTACATTAATTTTGTACTTACTGTAATTGGCCACGATCTCTTGCATAACTTTCTGCGTCTTTGCCTATGATCAAATACGTCTTATTTTTCAACATGGGCACGCAATTGTCTCGAATGAAAAGTTGCCTTGTTTCGAATTCGAGCTGTTGATTTTTTTCTTTGCCTGCAAATACAAAAAAAAAAATGATTTTTAGAATACTTTATAATCACAATAAAAAAAGATATATTATTACGAATCTATGATATTTGTATATCTATGATATGTTGTTCCAAGTTCGCCTCGTGGTCAGAAAGATGGGATTACCTATATTATAATGAATACTAAATGCATGATGGGTGCATGATGCATGATGACTCTCGACCTTAGCAACAAACTAGGTGACAGAAATGCAGGTGCTAGAAAATACAAGATTTATGGTAATATCTTTATTAGTGTCTAGATTCGCAGATTCTTCTATCCTATACCCTGTCATAGAGATTATGAAAACATAAGATCGAAAAAGTTAGTTAGCCTAATTAATTTTCCTTTTGCATGTGATCGAGGAGAGAACTCTCTAGTTGTAATTGAAGCGTTACTATCTAATAGTCCTATTAGAGATTTGATACCTAAAAATGCTATTTTTGTGTACGTTAATGCAGTGCCTTGCTACCTGTTTTTCATATTTCCTTGTGACTAAATTATAGTTATCCGTTATTGAGTTTGATGGATTTCCAGCCGTACGCCCACCGAACAGGTATTCCGATGAGTGTTTGTTCGATGTAAGAATTTCATTGGAACAAATAAGGTGCTATTCCATGCAAAATTGCCAGTTAGTAAACAAATCAAATAATACACTATTAGAAAAGTTTTAAAATTTGTGAATTAAGGCGATAAAAATATTTAGAATTAACTTAAAAATAAATAAAAAAAAGAGATATAAAGCTTACGCACTGAAGTAGAGCTAAAAATAATTGCTTAATTCGAAATTACTATAAGTAGAACTCAACGTTTTTAAATTTTATTAATAATAATGAAAACGATTCAAAATTTTATGTATTTATGATTAAGTATCAGTATATTGTTAAAAAGAATAAGATATTCTAAATTTATACTTTCTCGGATATGTTGTCGAGAAATCTAACACGTTCGATAACGAATAAGAATTCTTTATTCCTCAAAGAAACATGAAAACATAGCCTAAGAATACACGAAAATAGTTCTGGCAGAAATCAATACCACGCATGTGGACAAAAGATCTTTAAATAGACAAAAACTCAAGAAAGCAGCTGGAGAGATCATTCTTGCGATCAGCCTCCAAAGACAGAATTCATTCGACTCACTCACTTCTATCCATTCGAGCTTATACCACCTCTCCGAAAGCGCATAGAATCATTTAGAAGAAACGACGGATCTCGAGACTTAATAGAGCTAGTGCCATGATTCTTGAATGTTCTAGAACTCTTATTTTTGTCTCCAAATTTATTGTTAAGGCCGGGAATCACTGACTTGGTATCCTTATACTTTTTACTAGAATATATGTAAAACACTTTCTTATTTTAAGGTTAATTGCACCAGAAAGTAATCTTCGATTCTTAACAACAAATACCACTGACAGTTGATATAAATTCTACACATTTTTTTATCTGTTTGATTGTTTTGTAACAAGTGGTTTTTGTTAACTTACTTTTTCAATCGAAATATTTCTTTCTGGGCAATTAAACTACTTAACTATTTAAAATTGCATTTTTTTGTTATTTAATAAAGCTGGAAAATAAGAATTTAATAGAAACTACGGATTTCACACTAAACAGATTTCGAAGTATTATTATTCAATTATTCGTGAATGGAGCTTTTACATTATAATGAAATATGAATATATTTCACATTGTGATAAATAGTGATTGAATATGTATAATAATTATTAATAAAATAAATTATTGACTATCCAGCTTTGGTGACCGTTTGGTTAGCAAAAATTATTGGCTTTGCTTAAATTCAATTAAATTCCTTACGCATGATATTTTGCTCCTATCAAGGTAATATTAGGCATCAAATTAAATGACATTGAAGCCGTATTATTTGAATAAACTTGCAATTGATTCTTTTATGTACATTAATATTCCTATGACATTAAAAGGGTAATTGTTATGGTAATCAATCTTCTAATTGCAGATTGTCTTACACGTAACTAGAATTTCACCTTCTCACTCTGCTGATTGACTGCTCAGATAATAAGCAAAATCTTTCTTCTTTAGCTTTAAAAAAAAAGGTAGAAAATCATGCAATTAACTATTTGATGAAATAATGAAAACGATTTAATTTCATTGTAACAATGAAAATATTGTTGAAAACCGTGCTTAAAGTATTTTAAAAAATTATAAAATCTCATGAAAAAAAATCGTTGTTTTTTTAATGTATTGCGTTTATGTGCTTCTGAAACAGATGGTCGACCCCTTGGTGAATTTAGCTCAAAATTTGACAAGTGTCTATGACATAGATGGTAAATCTGTATGCCAAATTTCATCCATCGAGCTTTCTTCTGTTATGTTGTTATGTGTTCATTTATATTCGAATAGTCAGATTTTCACCGGGCGGATTTTGCTTGAAGTGTGATAGAAATCTACAAATCTGGTTTACTTATCATATATCAAATTTAATCTGTCTAGTTTTCAGTTAGCTTTGCCACACACAGACAAACAGACATTTTCTAAGCAATTGTCTTTCGAATTCAGAGAAAACTCAGAGATTCGTAAAAATCTTGAGTTCGAATTTTTTGATTATTACAATACCTGTAAGACGCTGTAAGACTTGTATAAGACATGTATACATGTACGAGATAGTAAAAACAGTGATTTTGCGTTCATTTTGTAGTAATTTAATTTTCTTTGTTTAAAATTGAAACAATAAAAATGCATTAATAGTGGTATATATGCCTCCAGTTGGAAAGCTCCAAGGCCAAACCGCCAGAATCGTGAAGGTTTTGATAAAAACTTTACATGAAATATTAAAATAGTGAAATTAATTAATTCATTTTAATCTGCCACCTCTGGAGTTAATGCGAAAGAAACAATGGAACGTTTTTGAGTGAAAAAATACCCCATAACTATATTATATATATATATATAAGTATTTCGGAAACAACGATTTGGATTAAATTTTATATTTAGATAAGGTTTTACTTTTTAAGTTTTATTTATAGAGACACTCTTCTGAAAAAGCAAGGCTTTAGATACAATTTTTTTAAAAAAAGCAACCAATTATTAGAATAAGTATATTCAACTTGGACTTCTAAATGTGGACAGTGCAGTATAGTGGTCAGAACAATATAAATGATGCGTGTGTTTCTGGTCCACGATTCTAATCGCGCTTTTTGCTTTAATTTGTATTTATGTATTTATATTTAATATTTTTGCCTTTTAAATTTATTTATATAGGTGTCTTCCCTGACAAACGTGATTTTGTACACAGAAAAACCTGTTTTTATGTTGACTATTAGTTTTTTTTAAATCTGCTCTCATGATAACAATGTCACATAGCGCCGTTTCGTAAATTTTTTTGGTACTTGCATTCCTTTCAGATCCGATTTCACTATGGTAAAACTGAGCGTAAGTTCAAAAACACGAGTAATGATAGATAAACTGTAAAATGAAGACTGTAATATAGCAGAATGTTTGTTTCGAATAACATGTTAAACTAAGTGCATTCATGATTTTTTTTTATTTAAATGATTAGTTCATATGTAGGTAAGATTGAAAAATATTCATATGTAATCAATATGTGAGTCGTATCTAAGCATTTTCAAGCACAAAAATGAATAAATAAAAAAAAAAAACTACCAAATAAAGTTTTTTTTCCATATATTGAATAATAAAGAAGAAAAATAAAATAAATAAAACTTTACCTTCTTGAATAACTTCGTCGATTTGAAAAGTAATATTGAAAAGTCCATTTTGTTGATTTATTTCCTCTACTTGCCCTTTCCATACTACAAAACAAATTTCAAAAGAAATATCGAAGATAAATTTTTTTTGACATAACCTTAATTTTACCAAAAGCTCTCAGGGAGAAAGTATGATAAAATAATAAAATTGCTTTGATTTAACGCATACATTACAATAATAAAAAAGTATTATTGCAAATTATGTTCAAAATTAATTTTTTTAAAATTATTAAATTTAAAAAAAACATAAAACTGAGGTCACTAAAAAAATTATTTTTGAATTTTTGCATGTTACAAAATGATACTAATTCCTAATTATAATTTCAATTTTTTTAAAAGTTAAAAGCATTTATCAAAAATTAAATTAAAAATTGAATTAAAATTTAAAATATCATTCTCATGTTTCGTTTAATACTCAAGAAGTAATAACGTTCAAAATTTAGTCGCTCTAGAACCATAAACTATAGTACTGAGCATTTTAAACAATTCTTGCAACACACATTTTGTAAAAAATATACTATCATCGAAGCCTAAATCACTAGAAAATTTCTTCACCAACTGCTTTAGGTGACTATTTAGTTCACTAGAATCAAAGACTGGTAAAATTTTTAGTTAAATAATTTCTGTTACTTGGTATTATTGGATTCTTCAGTAAAATATTTTTAAAATTCGAATTTTGATATCTATATTATTCCTACTATTTTAGAAGCTAACACTGTTTTGTCCATTGTATTATACATTCTCTCAACATTTACAATTCATAACTTTATACATTCAACTATATCACAGAAAAGAGCAGTAGTGTTTAAAAACGGGAGCACTTTTAAATTTTTTTTCATTGTTTGCTTCTGAAGTTAAACCCTAATTGTAAGCACAGCAAAATCTCATATTTTATTCGAAGTATACTTTATACTGAAACCTACTCGACACGGAAAAATAAGAAAAAATTTCATAACTTTATAAACACAGAATGGAAAAGAGACCAGAATGAAATATTAGTAGTAATAATGAAAACGCTTCGAGTTTCATCTGCAACAGTGAAGTATAATATGGTAAAATATGCCTGCAATATTTTATTAATTGATTAAAATTAGAAAAATTACAAGGCATAAAATTGTTATAATTGGAAATAATTTTTTTTGAATTTTAAGATAAAGCAAAGATTTTTCTCCACGGTAATATTTGTAGAATTTACGGGGAAAAAAAGCTCCAAAGTTCCAAAATTTCATGTAAGTTTTAATTAATTAAAATTATTACCAAAACTAAAAAAATCCCATTTTCACCTTCAAAACTGTATCTGTACCAATTTTCGTAGGTCTTACTCAAGACGTCTGGCCTGTAAAGGGCAAACGCACATAAATGCATATAATCTTAATTATTTTCAGGGATTAGTAGAAATAAAGATTTAACAACCACTTAAAGAAGAACCACTTTAACTCTTTGTGCAGATTGACATTCCATTAAACTTTAACATTAACCCATTAGCTGCTACGATCCCCATTCGGGTTTATTGGAATTTTATGTACATCACTTTGTGCCAAAAATATATTTAGTACCCCTGGCAAGTTAGTTTTGTTCTATGTATATCAGTCAATATTGTTTGTAGCAGGAAGTGCGTATCCTATGCTTCGTTTTTTTTTACAAGAAGCTAACGCATTTGAAATTTATCTGTAAATTGAACAAAACAGGATTGTCACAATTGAAGCATTATGTTTTTGGTTTGGTTTTTATATTATATTAAAATAGGATATGAAAATACGCAATTTAAATTTTATAGTAACGATCTGTTACTTATTCTGTCTTGTTTTATTATTGAAAGGATTTTTTGATCATTTTATTACGATACCCTTTTTTCAAAAGAATAAAAGATTTTCAAGACAAAACGTAATTTGAATACGGTTATACTGTACGTAATTTTTTTATGCGTACATTTCTTAAAAGACTAAACAAGTAAAAACATAATTTGCCAGTTAATAGATTAACAAACTTCATGATTTAGCAATGCTTTTTTTTTTATCATAATCGTACTTTTCGCTTAATTTATTAACAAACTTCAAGAATTAGCAAAGTTTTGTTTATTATAATCGTACTATTCGTTTTATTTATAACCAAACTTCATGAATTAGCAATGTTTTGTTTATTATAATCGTACTTTTCGGTTAATTGATAACCAAACTTCATGAATTAGCAATGTTTTGTTTATCATTATCGTACTTTTCGTTTTATTGATAACCAAACTTCATGAATTAGCACTGTTTTGTTTATTATAATCGTACTTTTCGTTTAATTGATAACCAAAC
>JAPMOR010076215.1:97931-112394 GCA_026543865.1 Argiope aurantia | reverse complement strand
CTTTTCGTTTTATTGATAACCAAACTTCATGAATGAGCAATGTTTTGTTTATCATAATCGTACTTTTCCTTTAATTGATTACCAAACTTCATGAATTGAAAGGTTTCATTTACCATAATCGTAATATTCGCAAACCACGTGGAGCCACCTTTCTCTTTCCAAGGAGTCAGGAAATGAGTCGATGAGATTAAAAGGATTTGACGGAGGACAACCACCTGAAATCATAATTACAGATTATTTCGTCATTGTTCAAACATTAGCAATTTGTTTCTTATTTCTAAAATACTAGCTGGACTTTCAGTCAAAATAAGTCAGCAAACCCACTAGGACTTTCAAACACTCACCCCCCCCCCTGCCCATATTATTCTGTTATTTTTTAAGTTGTTGAAACTAAGTAATTACAAAAAAAAAGCAAAGATGGTTTATTGATGTAAAGGTATTTGCAAATCTCCTCTTACATACGATATTAGAACAGATGACCATCTTGAATTTTACTATTCTTCCTGTTCTGCAATTGAAATAACAATATTGTTAGATTTAGTGAACTTTGGAAAAAAAATTCGCAGGTTAAGTGTTTCATTTAGGCTAGTTTTGTAAAATAGAAAAAAAAATCAGGAATTATGCATCCATGATTTTTATATAAAAGAGAAGCCTTCATTTTATGGAAAATAGTAGATTTTGTTATTTGCTAGAAAATAAGCCTCTTTAGACGAGTGTTTATTCTATTAACAATGCCATAGATTAACTGAGAAAAATTATAATAAGAAAGTCTAATGCATATTGACACAATGTTTAAAATACAATAAAAGAGCAATATTATTGGTAGAAGAGTTTAGATGCAAAAATATACTAATATTAAATCTTTTGCTTATTTTTATTGTGGGATTTTTTCTATCAAAATGTTCACGAATACTCAAATCACAACTAATCTTTAAAATTAATTTGAAAAAAAAATGCAGACCTCAGTTCATTTACCTTTGCTACAATACAGCATAACCATAATCACAAGTGGCTACTTCGCCCAGCCTCGAAGGTATTTAGAAATAGTATTGAATAATCGGAACACCGCAAAACTAGTTACAGGAATTAAAGAATCAAAGTGCCATCACCATCATAACTCCTCTTTTAAGAGGTCCGTCCCCTTTTTGGTATAAATTTTTATTTTACAGATAGATGCTAATTTACATTCATTATCATGTTTAAAAGCTACTTTATAATTCAGTCGTTTAAAACTTATTTGCTTGTTTCTACTCATTTTTAATACTTTTTTATTGAATCGTTTTCTTGTCTGACTGTATGTTTGTTTGTTTGTGCATTCGGTTCAATTTTTATAATCGACTTTAAATTAATAATATATATCGATTTAAATAATAATATGAAGCATCTTAATGAGCTAGAGACTTGACATAATAATACTTTGAAACTTTAAACATAGTTCAGAACTGTATAAAAATTCAATATTAATGGCCACATAATTATTTTCTTGTCTGTTTGTTCGTTTTTATGTTTGTTACAAATTTTGCAATTGATTTTAAATTAACTTTTCGGTGAACTAGAGACTTGGAACTTTAAACATAGCTCAAAACTGGATGGCAATGCTATGTTAAGTTGTTTTCTTGTCGGTCAGATGCTGATTTTAACTTGGATTGAAGCTGATAGAATTGTTAGTTCAGAACTGATTACACAATTTCATTCACACAAGACTACAAAGGAGAAAATAGCTATTCAAATAATTTTTAATGCATCATATCAATAAAAATAATACAATAATTTCTTCTAACCCTATAAGATTGTCTTGAAAATTTGTGAAGGTGAATTTTTAAAATTAACCATTTAAATTTTATGAATAGATGTATTATTTACTGTCATATGCATTCAGGAAGCAAAGCATGGCTTTCTATGATTATCCAAAAGCTTATAAATAAATCCAAAAATGCAAATCCAAAAGCTTAGAAGAAAAAGAAATCCAAACACTTAGAATACTAACTGCAATGGAGACCAAGTGTATCACCCGACCAATGAGTCTTCACACATATACAACATATGGAGTGTTCAACTATCTATAGAAGAATTGAATGGAAAAGTAGAAAGCTAAAGGGAAAGTAAACATAAAGGAACATTACCATATAAATGGTGAACCACTGAAAGGGAAGGGAATTATTTATACTGTATCAGTTTTTTCCATATATGATTAAAAAGCAACAATTAACAGTCAATCCTAGCTTAAAGAGACCTCACATAACAATAATTCGTATAACGACCAAAACAAAATGTAAAAAAAAAGTAACTCTCTTAACAAGCGATGTTTCGCAGAACGAGTGCCGAAGAGATACTGTGGCGTCCTATACTGGTTTAGCTTGTATCAGTATGTGTTAAGGACTTATTTGATGAGAACTTTTATATCCATATGGAAAAAGTTTGGCTGAGTAGTGTTGTTGAACGCTACTCCGAAGGGTGTGGGCAAGTACCTGTGGATCTTAGACGATAAGACTGTATCTATGTTTAGTTTAGTTCAGTTATATTAACGTCCCGTTCAACACTAGGGTTATTTTGGGCCGGACCTCGTAATTTTGTACACGGTCAGATGACGAGGACGACACCTGAGCTGGCACCCCCTCTCCACACCAACGGGAGGACGTTTGGTCAGGACAGATTTAAAGTGCAACAAACCCCCATACACGACGGTTCTTCGGAGGAATCGGGTCTGAAATCTTCCGGTTCCGAAGCCGAGACCTTACCACCAGGCCACCCGCGGCCCAAGACTGTATCTATGGCCAAGCGTATAGGACTACAGATGGATAGCAACGGGATCGATGAGCTGGTAGAAGAACATAGCTAAAACCAGAAGGATATTTTGTCGGAAGAAGAAGAAGAGAAGCTACAGAGCAACAATTTTCCAGTGAAACAAGGGAGACATTAAAAGCATGGGAAATTAAAGTGCCATATGCTGAGAAGCATTACCTTGAGGAAACAGTAGCTATGCATGCTACAAACTTATTTTACGAAAATGTTGTTTCTCATATTCACTAAAATTTGAAGAGCAGCCAAAGACAATAGCACTTAAAAAACTTTCCCAAAACTTTCCAACATACTTCATAATAAAAGTATTATCCCAGATAACACGATGCACGGCATTGGCGTACAATAGTTACGAAATACAAACCATTGGCATGAACTTACCATTTTTACTGAATCTATCGTGTCATCCTTGGCGATTAATCTCTGTCATGTTGTTAATAGTATAAGACATTTGCATTTTAGACGAGTTTTACGGAACCGATTGAAATAAAAATTTGACACTAAATTACATTTTTTGTCACACGATTACATATTAAATTTGATATAGTTAAATCAGGGCGTTGTCCAGTTATTGTGTTTACATGGTTCTGAAAGTACAGACGGACAGAAGGTTAATCTCTGGTGGTAATTAGATCAAAATTTGATATGTGTCTACACCATAGATATTAAATATTTGTTCTTAATTTTATACATTTAGCTTTTTTCATTTTGTTGTTATCGTGTTACTATATTTGAACAGCCAGGAAGACAGACTTTTGAACAAAATTTGTTAGAAATCTATAAATTTAATGAAAAGACCGTATACTTAATTTCATCTGTTTACCTTAAAGCGTTCTTAATTTATTTTTGTGACAACGAGACAGTCATTTTCCATTTTTTTTTTAAATTTAGGGCAATCTGAAAAGTGGAGGTTCGTCAAAATCTTGAGTCCGAGTATTTCGACGATTGCAAATTTTCTCTTTACTACGTATACGAAAGAGTAAAAAGACCTGAATGATACACAATAACAGGTTTCTTTTTAAAGCAGGTTTCTTTTCAGTATTGTTTGAAAGATTTCAACTGCTCTGTACAAAATAGCATATATCGAGATGAAATTAGTAATCTGAGGTATATAATGTCCTCTGTGCAACAGTTTCCCCAATAATTTTTGAAATCTGACTATATCATTTTTTTCCTTTTCAGTGTTAAATATACATTTTGAAATCCTTATTATTAGCGATATGGAATCGTGGAAATCAAAATCTCTTGTAAATTGAGTCTTCCACTTAATAATAATAGCTAATTTGGAAAAGTTTAATTCTGAACATAATACAATAATGTATTTCTAATTGGAACATAAAACTGTAATAGATTTCAGAGTTATAATACATCAGAAATTATGTAAAAAAATCTATTGCAAAATTTCATCTTTACAAACATGAAAATATGTTACTTGAATAATTTATAAAAAACTATGAATAAAAAGTAATGAGTTGAATAACTTATAGAAATATAATTATTTTTAAGTCATTTAACTGTCATATTTTTGATGAGAATAATTATGGAATAAATTGATTATTTACTTTCTGCACACATGCAGATTCCACCATCACATAAAGTAAGCAACGCAGAGTTAATATTTGGAGAACTGTAAAATGTGGTACACGCCTCATCTGCAAAAAATAAAAATTTTGAACATTAGCAAAAATATTGAAAATGATTATACAGGGTAGTATATACATGGTGATTCATATTGAATTTGACAAGAAGAATAGCGTACTATGAATTTTGTAATTAGTTTAATTAATTTAAATAAATTTATTCTGATACGAGTTTTATTTGGCAATACCAAAAAATTTTCTAGGAATGAAATCGCCGCTAGAGGCCGCTTAGATAAAGCGTTTGTCTCCGTAATTATCAAAATGGTGCCTTTCGTGCAAGCTAAAAGTTTTGTGGTTTTGAGAAACCTAAAACATCTTCGTTTATCAACGTTCAAAGAAATTTTCGTACGGCATTTGTTAAAGAACCACTGCATAGTTGTAGCATCGAACGGTGGCGAAGCAATTTCAGGACATACTCATGCAAGAAAACCAGGACTGCTCATGTAGCTCGAATTTGTTGGAAAAATTCGTAAAGTTCCTTTACGAAGTTCCGAAAAATCGTCGCATCATGCTAGTGAGAAACTGAATGTGCGTCCCTTAACGGCATGGTGTGTGTCCATCATTCAAGCTATATACAATTCAGATTCTAGAAGCTACAAAACCTTCCGTCAAACCCTATATAAAGGTTTCTGAGTAGATTTGTAAAATAAGCTGGAAGCTGATGGTTTTGCGAATAGAATTATGTTTACGTATGGATCCGCATTTTGCTTATAGTAGGTGTTAGTTGGAGGTGCTTTGTGGAGATGTCATCTAATACCCCCTTCGGCCTTTGATTTCGTCGGGGTTTGTTCATCTTATCTTTGTTTGTCTTACTCCGAAATTACCTTTTGATATTCATGAAATTTCTTATCTTTGACAGAAATATGGTATATTCTTTTTCTCTTATCACATGTCTTATTGTGAGTGTTTACTTTTCCTTTTTATATGATTGATTTGCTCAAAGAATAACTTACATTCGGAAGTTTTAATTGCATTGAATGTCAGAGAAAGAAGAACTGGCAAGAGGAAAACAATTTTTATATTTGAAACCAGCACTCCAAGTATAATCAAAATCAGTTACAAGATTTCAGATAGGAAACCCTCCATTTTTTTTATTGGCTTCCGTTTATAACCGAACCTTATATAACCTTTATAACCGTTTTTAACCTTTTTTTATAACCGTAGGGCCACGCAAAGAGAATCATTACTTTTTCCAGGAATAATTTTTCTTCTTCTTAACTTGGGAAATAGTTAACTTGATTTACAACAGTAGAATTAAAAAAATAATCAGTGGATTGGTCTTCCAAAAACTTTCTTGCATTCTCTCTGATAAAGAAGTTATGACCTCCCACATAAAATTGTGGACTATGGATAAAAGCATGACTTCACGAGAGTTCAGATTTTTATTTTTCCACTAACGAGATGTGTACACTTCAATATAGTAAAGAAAACCAGTACTAGGTTATAAGCTGCATGACATTGAAGAACCATAACAATAAAACATCAATCCTTGGCGTAAGTTTAATGCAGGATCTGAAGCGATTAATGGATGGGAAGGGTCTCCCCTAAACTTTCGCGCACATTTCCCCCTCTTCCTGCATAGAATTGTGGACTTTGATGAATATGATCGCAAATGTGTTGCGTGCATTGGAGGAAAATAGTTACAACATGTAATTCTCTGGTTTTGGATCCAGCATTTTTATTGAATCAACTTGGCAAATATATATTTTGGATGCCTTTTTATGACCGATTGGAAACAAAATCAGACATAGAATTATAGTTGTAGTCAGAAGATAACAAACCAAATTTCATTCATTTAAGTCATCGCGTTTTTCAGCTAAAGCGTTTACTTGCTTCTGTTGGCATTTGTGCGAAACTACAAATCAGCAGATTTGCTCAAACACTTTGACAGACTTCAGCAACACTTGATTGGATTTGGCTCAAGATTTAATGTCTACAGTTTAAATGCATCCTATTTCATTATCTAACCCTTTTCGTTTAACAGGTATCGTTTTAGATTGAATTCTAATAGTCAAACAGACAAACGTCTTCTCACTAGATTTCATTCAAAATGAGATAGAAATTAATAAATGTGGTTTTAAATTCATGTACCAAATTTTATCTGCCTAGCACAATAAATCTTTGAATGATCATATTCGTAGACAACCATAATGCCAAAAAGATTTTTCTCCAGCTTAAGGAAGTCTGAACTGTCAAGATTCGTCAAAATCTCGAATTCTTTGGAGATTGCAATATTTCCGCAATGCATCGTATACGAGAAATTAAAATAAAGGACGGTAATAAAGAGAGACAATAGAAATCTACCATTTACCACATATATTCCCGGAGGCCATAAATTTCGAGTTATGGCAGAATTATCAACTTAAACGAGGGTTTTGTTTAAAATACTTGATTATTCTTCCTTTCTATAGGATATTGAGCTTTACTATCAAATAACGTAAGTGAATGTAAGGATTAGAAAACTTACCATGATTATAATAACCGTAAACTTTTATTGAACTTCTCAAAGTTTCTCCTACTATATAATCTCTCACAACATTGAAATCAAAACAGTAGGGCTCATTGTTGGGAACCTATTAGAAAGTTCATTTGGAAAAAAGTTGAATGCTCGAAGTAGTATGCATAATCCAAATTCATTATATAAGTAGTCAGGAATGCGCGTGAACTGCATTAAATAGATTTTCAGAATCTAGCTCAGGAGTTTTCTACTTTCTTAAAAAAGCTATCGCAAATCTATGATTAAAAGTAAGTAAGAATTTTAATCAAAAAATTATGTATGCAATTTAATAATCAATCAGCAATAAAATGGACTAATTTATATGCATTTGTATCAAAATTTTGATGCAATGTTTTAATCAAGATGGGTTTTTTTCTTAACTAGCCGCCTTTGGCGACCATCCGGTTCGGAAGTATTAATGCTCACTAAAATGTTCAATTAATATTTTATGTAACTTGTTCTCATAAGAAGTTTTTCTGCCAAATATTTTTAAGCTTCAAATTTTGATAGTCGCATTATTTTTTTATATTATTATGTAGGCCTTAAGCGGCTGTCTGTTCATTGTATTACGCGTTTCTCTCCAATTTTCTATAATACCCGTAAAATGTAATTCTAAATTAAAGTGGAAATAATGAAACTACAATTAATATAAAGACATATTTTTAATGAATACCAACATGTCTTAAAAAATACGAGAACTGAAAGCAGAGTCGTTCGGCATTGAAGTCTTATGCGCACTACAGAATAATTTTCAGAATTTATAATATCTGAAAGAATTATTCAATAAAAATTTCACGGATCCAATGAAAAATTCAGTTTTTATTTTTACCTTTAAAAGTATATAAACGCTGTCAATAATAATATTTTATTTCTTTTTTGGTTTATAATTATATTTCAAAAAATTAAGAAGTTAAATTTTAAGTCCTTTGGTCCTAAAGAATCTTATTCTGCAAAATATTCTTGACTCTCCAACTTTGAAACAAATAAATAAATGTTTCTATTATCTGCATTGAAATCTGACCTATTTATTAAGTTTTGAATATTACAATATTAGAACAATCAACATTTTCATAATTTTGGCCAATCACTCTTGAGAAACTCTGGGAGATGATTGGCTTCTTTGAGATGGTTTATGAAATGATTCACCTGTTTTTATAGAATAGTAATATTCAAATTTTCATAACTCAGTCAGCTTTAGTGATTAATTTAGTTGATTGGAGTGCAACTCTTTTATTTAAAATATTAGCGTCTTTAGAATAATTGTTAACAAAATGGTTGTTAAATGTGACTCACAGAGCACAGGATATATGTAAAAATTTAAAATTCGTAATTCATCAGCATTTATTGACTCCATTTACATAAAATAGAATTATTTATTTCATTTAGACCATTTTGTTAGCAGATGTATGCCGATCTCTAAAGATTTTCAAATTAACTGTTAGACTCCACTTAGATATCATGTACATATTAAGCCATATTTGCCTTAAATAAAACTGTTTAATTGAATTAGTAACATAAGCATTGTGAAAGATCATAGAAAACGTTTTCTTTCATTTACTTTTCAAAAAATATCATGTTTCATATTTATTTATTTTCATACAGACACGTGCAGAAAATTACATTTTTATATATTTTATTTGGAATGACGGTTAACTTATTTTTTAATTTGAGCTTTTGTCATTATGATCGTAACGAATTGATAAAAATTAATTTTCCCCCCATTAACGCGGAACGTACTCGTGCAGTTTAAATTTTATCCTTATTTTGTACGAAATAAATCGTTAAAAAATATAATTAAATTATTTTTTTAAAAATTCATTAAAATATAATTTTAATTTGTTCGTTAAAACATTAGTATAATTGAAAAGATAATTTTTTGAACTTCAATATGATGCAAAATCCAATTTTGTGCTGTAATATTTTCGAAAATTATAGCGGAAAAACACTAAAATGTCGCTTAATTTTTAATTTTTTAAAATTCTAATTAAAAATTCAAAAAAATCGTTCGAGGTGTACATTACCAGCCTCCAAACTATACTTTGAGATCAAGATAATTACAATAATTTTGATCGGATTTGTAATATTTGTAAAGTGGGTGAACATCTTGACCGAGTTTGTTGAAAAGGTTGTCCCAAGGAAAAGAAAAAGGGGGAGGAATTGAAATTTTTATCTCCTTATAATTTTTAAACTACTGAATACAGAAATGCTGATTAAATTACGAATTAAAAATAATTATTAAATCTTATCTTATTAAAATAAATAACTTTAGCGTCAAAACATTTTTGATATTGAAAATCCTGAGAAGTTAAGAGTTGATATTCCTTTCCGTAGAGAAGAACACTGCGATGTACTTTTAAGTTTTGTTTTTCATATTTCACTGAAGTTACGGTAATTTAAAAAATGTATAATCGTGGTTTTGAGATTCAACTATCCAATATTCGATTATATATGAGAATCAAACTTAGACAGGGAAAAAAAATAATCCGCCTTTCGATTAGCCAATAGGGTATTCTTTATTATGCCTTTAATATTGAGTAGCGAGGTAGGCATTTTGGTGAAATCATTCAAGTATAAGGAATTTTCATCATAATATAAAAGCATTGTTGTATAATTCACTTAAAGCAAATTTTGAAAGATTTATCAACATTTTTTTCAAATGTAAGAAAATAAATCTTGCGATACGAAAAAGTTAAAACTTTGACATTTATTTTTATAAAAATAAATCTTGGACAATAATATACCACCATGTTATTGAGAGAAAAGTTAAAGTTTCGATTCATTTTTAATTAATTCAAAATCTAATTAAAAATGAGACAAACCTTTTTTTAGCGAACATCTACTAAAGAAAAAATTACGTATCAAATTTGGCAGCTGTGGATTAAACGATTTGTTCAATAGAGCGTTTAGAAATATTTTTTTGATAACTTTATTTACAGAAAGTATTCCATTCCAAAAACTATTATTCTGTTGAAAGGGAGTGACATCAAAATATAGTGAAAGTTTGGCGTGTAAGAAATTAAACATTAGATGTTACATGCGGTAATATTTGCAAAATGGCGCAATTTATTTTTATTAATTTCGAATTTCTTTTATTTAAACTTTTAAATACACGACATTTTTCAAATGTAGAGTAATTATAATATTTTCGAAGCAAAGCAAAAAGAAGAAAAATTATACAAAGTAACAATTATAAGGTACAAACCGACATATGGTCAACAGTTGATAGATGTGGTTCAACATTTCAACCAAATTTCGTTTACTTAAATCGTTAATAGTTTGAATTGTTGCATTCACATTTACGCAAAGATACAGATAGACAGACGGTTAATCTCTTGAGGAATTTGGCTATAAATTTGAATCGAATTTACATTTTAAATGCTAAACCTATGAAACAAATTTTATCAGACTAATTCTTTATGTTTTATTAGAAAAATTTGTTCTAGAACAGAAAAACTTCTTTTGAATACATCTCCTTCAAAATTCAATAGAAGTCTGCAAGTTTTGTGTAAAGTCCCCTTTACAAATTTCAGTTTTAATTTATCTTGTTTACAACAGACATAATTAAAAAATGCGTCTATTGTAAACATGATTTTTTGGACTCATAAAGATCTGAGCAGTGGTGATTCGAGTTGAAATATTTTTTACGATTATCTTTCCTTCTCTTTCTTCATACTTCGTATAAGAGAAAGTAAAATCAAAATAAATTAGACGCATATTTAAAGGGTTCTGCATCTTTAATTTATAAAAATTTAAGTAACAATTTAATGGATTGCAAATAATCTTGATATAATACTAACCCATTTGGAATTTAAGAAATTCTAGTAAAATTAACCAGACAATAATAAAAGTGAATGTGTGTGTGTGTGACTGAATGCGTTCAGTTTGATCATAAAATTAACTCGGCTGTATAGATTCAATGCAAGTCAGGTTTTCAGTGAAAAGGCTAGCTCTGGAATCAAGAGGGAAAAAATGGCACAGGCCTCCGTAAGCAAGACTTATTATCCCTAAAAACCACAAAGACAGCCTCACACAAAAACTGGTCAGAAGTATGTATAAATGATGCAAGTCAATAAATTTGCCTTTTAATATCTCAGCAAATTTTACAGGTAGAAGTATGAAAATTTGTTTCCTTGTCAATAAGAGGAAAAATGTTTTAATCGTTTACATTTTTCCTCAGGGAAGGGGTCAATGAAAATTTTTTGTGCATATATATATATATATATATATATATATATATATATATATATATATATAAAATTTTACATTTTGGAGACTCTGTATACTGTAAAATGGAAAAATATTATTTTGAAGTAAAAGTTGATCTTCTTTTCAGTTGTAATAAGTTACTGTCCAACGAAAGAATTGATTACTAAAAATATACAAATTGCTATATTAAAATTTACAAAATATGTAATTCTTTTTCAATCAAACACTAAATTCCACTTTCATTTGTTCCCCACGCTTCTTCGCTACCTAATTCTTGTATTTTCCTATGTCCATCCGAGGGTTAGGGAAAGGTGTTTACTTTCCTATTTACATAAAGTGAAATAAAAATATTATTTTCATTTTTTACGTGCATTTTCGATAAATTAGATTAATTTTAACTGTCCATAGAAACTCTAATGACTAATCATTCTTGAAATAAATATTTATATTTATATCCACATAATTTCTTTAGATAAAAACTTTCACTTTTAGTCCCCAATCGAAATTCCTATGCTTGATTATTGGAATATATTCGATTGTTAAGATGGTAATAATTATCATCGCATTTCAATTGTTATCTAACAAAAAGATATTTCAACAGTCACTTCTGTTGTTATTGTCAACAGCTATGTAACTGTTTTAATACTCAACAAAATTACAAGATACAAACAATGTAGCAAAAGGAACAATGAAAGCATACACTGTTGCTTTCTACTAAAATTCATTTACTATTCTGCAACCGATCGTTGTGTGACTTTTTCTTGTTCTGAGCAATGCTTAGTGCGTTTCTTGACTGTTTCACTGTGGCTACGGCCGTCGGTGGACTCATCGTTTTTGTGACTATTTGGGAATTGATTAGACATTCCCTATTTCCCCGTTTAACATCTACTGGGGATTTGGTTTCTGATCCTGATTTGGATCCAAATGCGGCAGTACCATCTCAACCGCCTGAACCGCGAGTTGCCATGGTACGCTCGTATGCAGTGTTTCGATTTTGCCAGGCATTGGACATTCCAGCTGAACTGGCTGCTACTCAAGTCCGGAAAGCTGATGATCCGGTAGTGAAATCATACATGGTTTATAAAATCTGCTGTGGATTGAACTTGCCGGCACGATTGGCTCCCATCGGTGTCCCAGTTGTGGGGTCATATGACATCTATCTGTTTTGCTTGGCTCTGGACTTGCCGGCGGAATACCGACAGCGGATATAGACAGTTTAACATCGAAACTGTCGGCAGTCTCCGAAAACTGTTCATGACTGATCCAAAGATTATCTGCTGCCAAATGTTCAAAGGCCGTATCTGCTCCGGATGCTAGTTCAAAAACTGTCATGCGCTTCTGGAAGGTGTTTAATATTATTTCAACATCACAAACTGTGCTCAGTTGTCATATAAAATTATGAAACAAGCATGTTGTCTTCATCAAAAACAAAAACATCAGCAGCAGCAATAAAAAAAAAAAACTTTTTGTCAGCTGCAACGATGAAGGGAGGGTTGGTGGGTGGGGAACGAGAGTAGCCCACCTCCACGTGGTGTTCCCCGGGCAACGGTGCAGTTCGCTGGAACTGCAACGGCTAAGAGGCTACTCAAACGTGAAATAGAAATTAAGATGTTTCATTTCGTCTGTTAAAACTGCTTAGAATTTTTTTAAATTTTTTTTATTCATTATCTTGAATTTTTTTATATCAAACCAATGATTAATACTTAAACATTCGTTTCTGCATATTTAACATGTTAATGTTTATGCATACTTTCTATATATAATTCGAGCGATATGTATATCATTAAACATTATTCAAAAATTCACTATAGGTCGAATATTTCATCTCAATCTGAAAAATTCATGAAAAGATACTTCTAGGGCCGTGGGTTTACTTATACCAGATTATTAGAAATACCAGACAACTTAAAAAGCAGAGGCAGGGGTCACTTCAAAACATACTCACGCGTTCTCTAATAAAGCTGATGTTCCTCTCACCCTGCATAACTGTGTGCACCTTGGGTGGGACCACGAATAACTTGGGGGAATTTTATAAACGAAACATAGATCTTTGGTGTTAATTCAAAATTTGTACTGAATATGATGCGGGGAGATGTATTTTCGGCACCCTTTCAAAATTTTATATTTATCTACAAATGTAGTGTTAAGTCTTCATACTAAATTTCATCCATCTTTCTCAAATTTTTTTCAATATTTTTCTGAGACAGATTAACAGAACGACAGACAGACGCATTTCCAAAAATGTGTTTTTCGTGAAGATCGGTCAGAATCTCGAGTTTGAAATATTGGACGATTACAATGTTTTCTCTTTGCATGACATCGCATTCAAGAAAATCAAAATATAATATTTTTTTTCAATCTACGCTCTGACGAATTAAAAATTTTATAGTTTTCTACAGATCCTTCGGTTTTTTTAGTCCTAATTAGAAAAAAGGACTTTGAAACTCTATGATTTTAAATAAAATGAAAGGTCCATTCCGTTGCTACTAAAAATGCGGGAATTATGAAAATTTGAATTTGACTAACTTATAAAATAGCGAGATCTTAGGCTAATTCATTGAACATCTTTAAGATGGTACGCAAATCAATGCCCGGACTTTCTCCAAGACGGATGGACGTAAATTTCATAATTTTTAGGTCAATCAGTCTTGGATTGGATTGTTCTAAAATACTGCTATTCAAAACTTCGTAAATCGGTTAGATGTGTTCGCAGAAGAAAGAATATATTATTTTCAGTTTCTTTTTAAATTTTGCAGTGTCAAGAACATTTCCTTTCATAATTCCTTAAGATTAAAGATTTAAGAAAGATAAAATGCTGGCCTCATAACTTTTTCAGCAGTATACTTATTGACTGAAAGGGAATTAAATATTATTTTTTACATTATTTAAAACCTTTTGAAATGAAAACTAAAAACTGAATTTTATGATGAATAAAAGAAATTTTTACTGAAAAGTTTTTTGAGATTTTGCATAAATCATAAAAAAAATATTCCTTAGTACAAATAAGACTTAAATGCTGAAGGAATCTATTTTCTATTCTCATATTTTTTTTAAATGTTTACTTGCAGCAAAAAATCTTTTAAGATTAATTGAAAATTTATCACTTCCTTCGTATCTCAAAGTTCTGAAATAAATCTGAAAATGATCATACCGTCTTCAAGTACAAGATCAATCCTTTACTTGATTTTTCATATCGTTCAATCTTATGCTTTGGATCGTATTGCAACTATGGTAAAGAAGAAAGAAAATTAATTAAATCATTCAAAGTTCATAATCAATATATATTTTTCATTACTTGCTTAAATGCCTACTTGTACAACC
>JAPMOR010076215.1:67665-97921 GCA_026543865.1 Argiope aurantia | reverse complement strand
CATTCAAAGTTCATAGTCAATATATATTTTTCATTACTTGCTTAAATACCTACTTGTATCAAAAAACACCCATAAACTTGCTTTCTTAAAATTTTAAAGTTTGAATATTTTAAATTAACTTCAGCCTTTACTATCACGTGAGAACATGTTGTTGTTTTGGTTTGAGGTTTTTGGAGCCTCAAAATGCACGGGCAGAAAATTGGCGATTTATGGCTTTTGAGACATCTATTTCTCCTTTTTAGGGTTATTAGAAAATGATAAAGAAGGTTGTAACATTTGGCGACTTATCACTAACAAAAAGTTGCAACTTTTCACGAATGTCCGTCATTTACCCGATTCTCCTGTCTGGAGTGGGAATGAATGTGAAACAACAAGAGGAGGTATCGAAAGTTTATATATATAATTTTTTTAGATCGCAAAAAAAGTTTTGGAGCTCAAATGATTTTGAAATGGAGGAAGAAAAACAACATCGCTTTTCTAAAAGTTTACGATTGCGCAATACAGTAGTTATGTGATCATTCCAATCAAATTTGAATCGGATTTTCGAAAAAAGAAAGAGGCTCTGAGATAAAAATTTGGATCTTGAACAATTTTGAGATGATGATAAAAAATATCGTTTTCTAAATATCGACGCAGGCGTAATCTGACAGTCTCGTGATTGTTTCAAACCGGTTTAAACTGCTTAATGACTTAAATTAATTAATACAAACAATGACTTAAAAATAATAATGTTTTTACAAGATAACTTGGAATTTGTGATAGCAGATTTCAATTTTTTGTTTTTACTTTGAATCATTTATAATCCCCTCCAACGTTCTCTTTAATTGAATGATCGTAGACAACACTGTGTAGTTTGACTTCACCAATCCCTACCTTGGTACGTGTTATCATAATGAAGAGAAAATTTGAACTGTCTTAATATATACACGGTAATGCTTAGCAGAAACCTGTTGTTGCTTATCAGTCAGTTCATGTTCATGAATGCAACTGCAAAGTTACTATCTCTAGATAAAAAACAAAATAAGAATTTATTCTGTATTCCAGTATGAGCTGTATGGTTTGGAAAGCAAAACTACAGTTTTAACATGTTTGAATATAATCTATCCTATGGATTAGAAATGTAAAACGTCACATAATGCACAATAGATCACAAACACATTCTGTATTTTAAATCACAATTCCGAGATATATGATGTTAGTTTTTATGCTCTTTTTCAAGTTGTAGCTCAATGCCACAGAGAGAAAGACAGAAGAAAAAACGTAAAAATATCATTCCTTTAACTATAAAAATAGCAAATAAAATTGCGTGTTCTAAAAGAAAATCTAAATCTGAGTTCTTCCCAGTTAATGCTAAATTCACAACTTAGTTTGTCATTTGATGGTCTTTCAGAAATCTGGAAAAAGAAACGTTCAGGTAAGTTGCTCGGTAAGATAGAAACTATATATTTTCTGAAAATAAATTTAAAAAAAGAAAAGAAAAAACTTTATTTAGTGGAGTTTGTTAACAAAGTAGCGAAGGTTAAGTATCAATAAATGGATAAAGGAATAAATTAAAAGTATGCAGTTGCCATAAATAAAAATCAACAAATCATATGGAATAAAAAAAAAACCCAGTTGGAGAAGAATGGTTGAGACTATTTATTTCAAGGCACGTTTCGTCCTTAACCAATGAAAAACCAGAACAGAAAATTTACCAAGAATAACCGCTTTAAAATCTATCATTGTTGATACCTTCTTTCAAACTATGCTGCATTACAATACCAGTATGAATAAGAAAGAAGGGCAAGCAGTACAAATAAGAGTAGGATGATACATAGCACATGAGGGTGGGATCAAAGATAGGACAACATCTCGTATTATGAATCCCTTAGCATGAAATTGAAATCCTTATTTTTTTTAATTAGCTTTCTTTATCTTACTACGTGTACATTGAGACAAATTTTATGTAAAATAGGATATATTTAACTAAATTTTAAAAAAAGTAAACTGTTAGTTCATACCCGTATAATAGAAAAAGTGATCTGAGGTATAAAAGTTTCCTTTAATTATTGAATTATTATTAAGAAATTGTTGAAAGTCAAAACCAATTTGACGATATTTGATTCTATGTTTATGTGCATAATAATCAGAAAAGCAAAGCCTTCTCTAACCTAAAACATAGATGCAAGAAATAAGTCACTGAAAAATAGCGCCCCCTCCCCCCCAAAACATAAGAGAGATCCAACATACTGGAAATCTTCAACCGTTTTAGTCACATTATGGCTATTATGAAACCAAGTTATGAAGATTTATACCAACAGGAATTCTACACTGATCTCGATAAATAGGATAATAGTAATTGCGCAATAATAAGAAACGTAGATACTAATAAGTTCTCAAGTTTTCTTAAAAAACGAAACTGAAGTTAAAATGCTACATGCGGAAAGAATTTCCCAATTTTAATGCAAGTTTCGAACCTCTAATTCTGTACAAAAAAGGAGTTTAAGATGGATGCTCATGGTAGGTGATGGAATGGGAATGTATACATACAACAATTGGTCCATTTTATCTTGAAGAAGCAATTAACAAACTAGTTTTGAGTGATTTTTGTACTGGCAAATAAAATGTTATCAGGAGAAAGAAAATATCGGCCAAGTTACAGTTCAAAGATGGCAGAAATGATAAGAGCAGGAAGTGAATTTTTTCCTACATAATTCCTTTATGATGGAAAATCGAAGAAGGATTCAATTTAGAGTGAATGGTCGTTTTATCATTGCGAGCAACTTTTGTATCTATTTTGGTGGCTGCAGTTACTTTGAAGTACGAATTAAAAGGCGAGTTTCAACTTCTGATATTGAGTCTTTTTGATCCTGATATTAGCCCGTCTTTATGATTTTAGTAGAGGAAATAATGGAGAAGTGGTAGAAATTTTCTTCTTACAACCTAACGAACGAAATCTACTTTTGTCTTTCAGGTGGCCAACAAGATTTTAAATTAATTTTTAAATATTTTTATTTTATTTTATTTTATTTTTAAAAAAATCTAATTATTTTTCCGTTTTTTTTTCCAATTTTAATAAACTATGAAATTCGACAATTTTAAAGAATCGATTATCATTGAGAAGGAGTTCAGTTTTCGTGATAAAAATAAATTTAATGTGTGCTGCCATTTCATTTCACTTGATACAAAAATAAAAATATTATAATATAATCTTTAACCCTCTTACTACTAATCCCGCCCAAACCGACCATGCAAGTTCCATATCAATGCTCTTTTTTTTTGGGGGGGGGGGCATTTCTTTTAACCGAGAAATGCAGGAAGTCAAGTGAGGATGTCCTTGATGATAATTTGCTTTATATCCTGGTGTTGGTTTCGTTTGAAACTGAAACCAACACCAAATGGCCCATTAGTATAAAATTTTCACTGCCGGGTTGGACTGGATTCGAAGAGAAAGGGTGGTTTTATTAGAAGTGAAAATTCTTACTTTTCTAAGGTCTTCTTCATCGGGATTAAATCCAGAAAATATTCCAATCTCAACGATGGTCATTCCGGTAGTTTTATTTCCCAAATATCTACAAAGTGGAAGTAAAAAAAAAAAATACCATCCAGATTCATACATTAAAATATTGATTTTCACTGGGATATAAACTGGTTATTGTTTTCATTGAATGCACTTCTTTCGTTATTTAGATATAAATTTTAAAAAATATAATAATTAATCAAGTTAAAACAAGCCCTTTGAAGAATAAGATATGCATAATTGTTGATTCAAACATTAAAAACACGATCAAATACCTGACACATATCGACACCTTCATTATGAGTTCACTATCTTCGAATACAGCTTTTCCCTTGGATCTTTTAGCTCCTTTAAAAAATGCATAAGTATTAGTTAGCATAGAAATTGAAACAAATTTTTGATATTTAAAGAATTAACAAAAGCACGTTTGTTGCAAGTATTCAATAATGTATCTGCAATTAAAGCTGTAGAGTTGCAGTATTTCTTTCAATTATTTCTAAAACTTAATATAACTATTTCTCGTAATCTTTTTCAGACTTTTCTTATTGAGAGTTGGATGATTTTAGGCAATTACAGATAAAAATCTTCGTTATGTATTCCGTAACAGTATTGTTACGCAATTTCCGGGTTCGTTTGGATAGTGGAAGTTATATGGTGTAGAGAACGTTCAATCAGCAGGCGGCAGTAGAAAAAGAAACAACGAAGTTTGTTTACAGGAAGACACACAGGACAGCACAAAAACGACAACCATATACAGCATAGAAGACGATTATCTTCAGCCGAGACGTGCAGCATACAACAGCATACACAGCAGCATACAACAAGACTCTACTGCAGACAGTAGCGCACAGCTTAGTTCAGCACTAGCTTGACTCCGTCGCTGCTCTGCTAATCCCTAGAAGACCAGTTCTTCACCGTCGATTCCGACCACTCCGCCCCGTCAATTCAGACTACGACTACTACTACTATAACTACTCCGCTCTGTCGCGTCCGACAACGACTACGACTACTACTACTATACACCGTCGATTCCGTCTACTCTTCTTCGACTACTACTGACTGGTCAGCTGCAGACCCTTTTATAGGTCTTAGGAGGTGGGGATAGAAGCCTCTCAACCAATCAGGAACGTTCGAGGCGTATCTCTGTTCCTACTGGACGAATCGGGAAAATTCTCGATGTTTCGGGTATAATCTATTTTGGCACCAAAGTCGCCGCCAAGTCGCCAAGTTTGTCGCCAAGCTCTGGGACCTCCGACGCGACACCAGGACTCCATCCAATACAGATGACTGTATAATTGTTTTTCTGATGAGGGAACCAACTATGCTGGGAAGAAGAATTGCAGGTTTGTAACATTGCTCTCCTCTTCAAAGACTGACGTCCCGGCAGTCCTACTTCGATCCAACAGCTGGCCTAGGCTTCCGAATGATGTGATGATGATGCTTTAGGCGAATTCCGGTATTTCGAAGATGACATAGTTTACTAATTTGGCGGCGACTAACGATCCATCCGAACCTTCTCAATGGTTTTGACTCGGACCTCTTCATCGTTTCGCATTGTACACCCATACTTGATTTCTCTTCTTGAAATGCAATGTGTCCCATGGGGCGAAACGCTGGATCGCAGTACAGTCCTCCGGAGTGAATTCTTGCCAGGATGGTCGGTTGGTCACTTTAAACTTCTTCCATCGAACCAATCGTATATCAGGATGATCCAACTGCGCCTTCTGAAGTCCACTCGAAAGCCAGGTATTCGCCTTCATCACCAAAGCTTTCGCTGGAATATCTCCGCCTATTCCCGGCTCATTCTCGACATTTGAGAATTGTCCGCAGTTCTCCACACTGGATCTTCTGAAGAGGACATCTACCTTTACGGGAAGGACTCCTCTGCAACGACACAACTTGACCGGATACACAGCAGATTCATCGGCTCCTATTTGCACGACACTCCTCGGAAAATTCACAGCAAATCCGACTTCTTGGAGGAAATTGAGACCGTGACTACAGGGATCAACGATTCCAGCCATGTAGTCTTCTTCCGTGTCACTATGCCAGGAGATACCAAGAGGCTTGCAGAGAGGTAGTTCCTTTAATCTTTGGGACGAATCCAATCCAAACAGGGTCGCATCAACTCTTACATCCATAGGCATCCAGCACGGATAGCCACCAACAGACTAGTCCGAAGAAAGTCCATCTTCTCCAACCCCAAGCGCCTGCACTTTCGGTTCCACTTCAGGGGACTCATTCGGAGAAGACTGTTTCAGTTCCGCAATTATTTGGCATTCTGCCTGTTCGTTCCTCTCCTTATTAAACTTCGGTTCATCCTCCGGATGGCTAAGCTCCTTTTCGGTGACACCGGTCTCCATTCGATCTTCAGTCTTTACTTCCACTTGGCTCTCGCTGCTTCCTTCCATTTCTTCTGCGATAACTTGGATGTCTTGAGTTTTGTTAACTTTATATTCTAAAATTTCTTTCCACGACGAAAGGCCTTTTTTTTGATTCACTATTCATGTCTTCCGTAAAGGCTTTCATTTTTCGCAAAAACTTCTCTTGTCCTTGCTTCATCTCCTCCATAGATTTCTTCATCTCAGCCAACAGAGCCAAAAACTCACCATTACCTCTATCAGCCATTTTTGCTTCGGATCTCGTCAGCACCATACACTATTAAGCCCTATCTGACTTCTGACACCAAATCTTACGAAATATCCGGGTTCGTTTGGATAGTGGAAGTTATATGGTGTGGTGAACGCTCAATCAGCAGGTTGCAGTAGAAAAAGAAACAACGACGTTTATTTACACGAAGACACACAGGACAGCGCATAAACGACAACTATATACAGCATAGAAGACGATTATCTTCAGCCTAGACGTGCAGCATACACAGCAGCATACAACAAGACTCTACTGCAGACAGTAGCTCGCAGCTTATTTCAACACTAGCTAGACTCCGTCACTGCTCTGCTAATCCCTAGAAGACCAGTTCTTCACCGTCGATTCCGACTACTCCTCCGTCGATTCCGACCACGACTACTATTACTCTAACTACTCCGCTCTGTCGCTTCCGACAACGTCTACGACTACTCTACACCGTCGATTCCGACTACTCTTCTTCGAATACTATTGACTGGCAGCTGCATACCCTTTTATAGGTCTTAGGAGGTGGGGCTAGAAGCCTCTCAACCAATCAGGAACGTTCGAGGCGTATCTCGGTTCCTACTGGACGGATCGGGAAAATTCTCGATGTTTCAGGTATAATCTATTTTGGCACCAAAGTCGCCGTTAAGTCGCCAAGCTCTGGGACCTCCGACGCGACACCCGGACTCCGTCCAATACAGATGACTGCATAACTGTTTTTCTGATGATGGAACCAACTATGCTGGGGAGCAGAATTGCGGGCTTGTAACATTATTTTGGACGTGAAAATCTATTTCCATTCCATGGAACATGGTCTAAATGGGGGAAAAACTACTGAATGAGTTCTTAAGGAATATTTTTTACGGTATTTATTTGATGATTATTTATTTTTCTTTAAAACCCGCTGATATTGAATAAGAATGATATTTGATAACTTAAATATTAGGTCAAGCAGAACATTTATTAAAAATTCGTTAATCAACCGAATCTGGTAATTCACAATATGAACAATGAGTTAAATTTGGAAATAGATATCCATTTAAGTGCTTATTGATTTTTAATGTACATGCTATATGAAACATATTTTCAAGGGAGTATTATCTTTCAAATAATACAAGTTGATTATCAAAAACTGTTCCGGTATAAGAATCTCTAGTTATACCGAGAAAGAAATTTTGTTTAAATATTTTGAGGTACACATGCAAGAATCATATGAAAAACAAGAACTAAAATGAAATAGTTATGATTACAGTGAAATTTTTTTTGAAATTTCAAATGACAGCACTTTTTTTTATTGGAATATGATCTAGTAAAAAACCATGAGTTTCGTTGCAATGGTACCTGCTTCAGGAAAATAACTAGTGCTGGAGGGACTAAAGCAGTGGTCACAGGAGGCCAACTATTGCACTCAATAGGAGATCATGCCTACCTCTGAAAGATCATTTGACCCCAGTGGGATAATAACGCTATATGTCTTTGTCCCGTTGTGTTCATGTGATCTTTCTGAGGCACGCGTGACCTTCCATTGCGCACAATAGTTGACTTCGTGTGAACGCTACTTCAGAAAAAACGGGAAAACTGTCAATAAGAACGGAGAAAAAACAGAAAGTTTTATTGTGTTTTAAAAGTTTCCTCGTAACCTCTTTAATACGCAATTAGTCACATCTGTACTTTTGGAGGAATGACTAAAAGTATCTCAGTACAGCTGCTCAAAATGTCTTTAGTGTGTTGAAGGGTGAGCTGGTGAACACTGTAACTGAAATGTCCTTAGATCAAAATTTGTTTAGATAGTTCATATAGTTCTGAATGAATCCTACCAGTAAAAAATTATTTTCTACACACTAAATGCTCACTTCTCATTTACTTGTCATTTGGCTGAATTTTCTCTATGACCGCGAGTTTTCAATTGCTTTAGCATGCAAGTTGATTGAAATATCATCCGATTACTTTTACCTAATGCTCATTTATGGAAAATAACACAGAAACGAATTTAATGTCTCCATCTATTGGTTGCGCGAAAAGATATTGTTACAAACCTGCAATTCGGCTTCCCAGCATATTTGTTCCATCAACAGAAAGACTGTTTTAAAGTCATCGGTATTAGGCGGAGTCCGGTTGTGCGTCGGAGGTCCCAGAGCTTGGCAACAAACTTGGCGACCATTTGTGACTTGGTGACGAATTTGGCGACTTTGGTGCCAAAATAAATAATACCCAAAACATCGAGAATTTTCCCGATCCGTCCAGTAGGAACCGAGATACGCCTCGAACGTTCCTGATTGGTTGAGAGGCGTCTAGCCCCGCCTCATGAGGCCTATAAAAGGGGCTGCAGCAGCCAGACAGAGTAATCCGAGTCGGAGTAGTCGAAGACAGAGTGGACGGAGTCAGTCGAAGAAGAGTAGTCGAAGTCGACGGTGAAGAACTGGTCTTCCAGGGATTAGCAGAGCAACGATGGAGTCAAGCTAGTGCTGAACTGTGCTGTGTGCTACTGTTTGCAGTAGATTCTGGCTGTATGCTGCTGTGTATGCTGTAGTATGCTACACGTCTCGGCTGAAGATAGTCGTCTCTGTGCTGTATATATCTGTCGCTTTTGTACTGTCCTGTGTGTCTTCGTTTAAATAAACGTCGTTGTTTCTTTTTCTACTGCTGATTGAGCGTTCTCCACACCATATAACTTCCACTATCCAAACGAACCCCGGTAAAAATTGGTAACAATATTGCCTTCTGAATCATACTTATAAATTCTTACCTTTTAAATGTAATCCGTCCCAAATGATGGGTATCTGTTGAGGTCTGCTTCTAGGGTCCATTTTCGAAATAAGGTCATCGTCTTCTGTATCCACTTCTAATTCAGATACATTGACAGACAAGTCGAACTATTAAGGGAAGAAAACAGTTCAAGTCAGAATAAACTATATCGAACCCTATTAAAAAATGACAAATTTAAGTTCTTGTTTTCAACAGATCCTAAACCGAGAATGCTTTAAAACTAAAATAGAATTTAAATGAGATGAAGTAATAAATTAAAACATAATATTATAGTACACTCTTTTGGAGTGTGAAATTGAAGAACACAGTTTTCACAAAGGGATTTTCATGACTTTCCCGATTTAATTCCCCGGTCCTGGAATTTAATTCATTTTCGTTATATGTTACAGATGAAAATGAAGCCAAAGGATAGGAACTGTTTGAATTTATTGTAGAGATTGATCCAAATTTTAAAAAAAAGGAGATTTTTTTTTTTTTAGATTGAAAAAAATTTCCATTTCGTACTGCAGACATTTCTTTAACCCTTTTAGAAGTATACAAGATATATTTTTTAAAAAGGTCTTTCTTTCTTTCATACCATGTATCATTTTAAACAATAATAAAAATATTTTCAATTAACATTCATACAATTAAATTATAGCAGTACTGTAAGAATAAACGTGGTTTTGTCCGTGGAGTCAAAAATTAAATTTATGAAGGAAAAAAAAGTAAATAATAATAAAAATAAATGCTAAAATGGCACTTTTTTTATTATTCTTTATTTTCTTCTATATTATTTTTCTTTGTTATTTGTATAGATGACAAAAAAAAATCAAAACAAGTAATTGAAAATGACGATGCGCTAAAAATAAAAACACAGAACTATAAAAAATAATTTTAATGATTCTTCGTTTCTTAACTTCACAGTTTGCCAAATCAGTGAAGAAGCAACATTTCTTCCAGGGGATCTGCTACCAGTAAAAAACTCTTCGATCAAGAAAAATGTAATTAAAAATAAACGAATTAAAATATTTTAATCGCTTTTGTTTTAAATTAAAGAGAAACGCCCAAATAATGTCTTTCATTAAGTTTGGTATAAGATCTTTTCACCAATTTATAGATTTCCCTTAATATCCATTCAGAGCAAAATCATTCAGAGGTAATCTTTCTGTCCATTTGTCCCAGTATAAATTAATACGACAGATACAAAACCAAGAGAATTAGATAGATTAAAAATTGATGCACAGATTTAGCATCTAAAGTGTACATTCCTATCAAATTTAGAATAAAATCAAGGAATAGTTTTTCATACTCTGAGACTTCCTGTCGATGATTGTTTTCACATGCATGTAAATGCGATATCTCGAAAATATAAAGACATGTATATATCAAATTTGTTATATGACCTTGTGAATACAATAGTAGTTTTGGGTCAAATTTTTATTTCAATCGATTGGGAAAAACGTGTCTAAAACACAAATTCTATTTATGGGTACTATTAACTGCATGCCATGTGTTTAACACCAAAAAATCGCCAAGAACCATATGATAGATTCAGTGAAAACATTAAATTCACACAAAAGTTCAATATTTCGTAATTATTATTCGCCAATGCCACGCAAGGCATTCGTGGCATGAATCAAGGTCTAAAATTTATGGGGAAGGTGAGGAGAATAACATACGTATTAGAGGGTACGCGAGAAAGTTTTAGGAAGACCGCTCCCGCTGGTTTGAAAATACACTTTTAATTGCAGCAATGCTAAAAGGCACACAGAGAAACTTGACAATTAATACGATTTTTACACATTTGTAAAATTTCAACAATTTGTATTGCAATAAAATGTGTTTGAACAAACAAGGAAACACAAGAAATTTACAACACAACCTTATCCACATGTTATGCTTATTTTAGGATACCTACCATATGGACTCGTAAGATAGCATATTCTATAGTTGCTCAAAATGTGTTCATGGAAATGTTCAGTGCAAGACGTGAAATGATGTTGTTGAGATCAAATACAGCTCTTGGATTGTCATTCCTCATCAAACGTTTCAGATGCCCTTACACCAAACATCGCATGGATTAATGTCCGGGAATGGGAGAGATAGCAATCACATGGAAGATAAGATTTCCGAAATTGTTTCTTTGTATTATAGAAGTCATTGCGTGCTGTCAAACACATTTACATATTTCAGACAAGTGCTCTTGATATAACGCTATCTGGTGGTGACAAGTTGATTTTGTTTCCTTGTCCATATTTATTTATCTAATTTTTATCTATTGAAAACGAATATTTTAATAAATTGTCATTTTGTAAATAAAAATATTTGTACCTTTTATGTTTATATAGTTGTCGCATTATAATTTCCCCTATATTGAATGCATTCTCGAAATGTTTAATTGTTAGTGCTTCTTTTATATAATTAAAATTTATTTAAATTCTGCCCATTAAGTAGTAATTGAGTCCTTAAAATACTAATCGCTATTATATTGCCACTAGGAACACACTGCTGTGAAATCATTCATAATTCTTGCATATATAACAAAGAGAGTGAAAATTAGAACACAAAATTTCTTCTTTCCAAAATGTTAAACAAAAACCTATAATTACCTTGCACATTTTTTCTTTAGGAGTAATTACATTATATCGCAATTTACCTTCTAAAGAAACAATGCCATGCCCACTTGTTTTGATCAATAAATTTCCATCCACTTTGTTCACCTGTTAAATAAACATGGATTAGGGGGGGGATCCTTTAAAACAAACAGCAGCAAAAAAAAAAACCCATCAAAATGCATGAAATCACAATAAAATCTTCAGAAATCATTCAATTGACCAAAAAATAAAATTCAAGTTACTTTTAGTTAAATCCCAGTTTAGTATCCCTTATACATAGTAAAAATTATATTCGGGGGTAAATTATAATCTAATTCTCTACCTTTTGAAAAAACACTTGTCAATAAAAAAAATAGAGAATTTTTTCCTTGATATAGGTAAGTTTTAAGTGACATATAAAAACTAACTTTTAATTAATTTTAGTCAAAAAATAAAACTTCCAAAACTTCAAAACAAAAGACTTCGACCATTTTTCTCATAATCTTTACTTTCGTTTTTATTCAATTGTGGCTAAAAAATAATCCCAAGTTAAATTAAAGGTTCTTGTAGAAATCTTATAATCGTATTTATTTAAAACACTAACACTGCAATAGTGCTTGACTAATTTTTAGTTATCAACAATCTTCCCTAATTTTTTTTTCATTCAAATTTCAAGATCGAGAGTGGAAAAAAGAGGAATGTTCTCACATGGGGCATATTTCGCAATCCCCAACATTTAGAAAAGCAATGGTTCTTAACATCTTAAAATCAAACAAGTACTAAAAAATTTTTCTCGTGTAATATTTTTTTTTAGAAAAACCAGTTTAATCCGTTGAAAAAATCACATGGCTATTTTATCACGCATGCGCTGATATTTTGAAAACGATGGTTCCTTTTCATCTCAAAATCATTCGAGCTCCAAAACTTTTTCTCGAGGTCAGGTTTTTTTTCTGCAAAAAACTAGTTTAAATTGGTTTGGAATGATTGTATTGCGCAATCGTCAACTTTTAAAAATGATATATATATATATATATATAAATATTTATATATATATATATATATTTCATCTCAAAATCGTTTCAGCTCCAAAACTCTTTTGTGAGCTAGAAAAATTTAAATATATATATAAGTTGTAGCTGTATCTTGACGATATGAGTTATATATACAAGTTATAATTGTAGGTTGGCGATAAGTCGCCAAATGTAACAATCTCCTTTATCCTTTTCTAATAACCCTAAAGCGAAAAATTGTTATCTCAAAAGCGATAAATCTCCAATTTTCTGTCCGTGTATTTTGAGACTTCAAAATGCTCAAACCAAAACAAAATCATATTCTCACATGATAAAAAAAAGTGGAACAAATGAAGATTTCTTTGAATAAAAAAGAAATCATTTTGGAACTATAACTATCATTCTGTTTGTCTGAATTCATAAATGCTTAGAGATAAAAGAATGGAATTTTTTATTATTTTCTACATAAAATTTGTAAATATTTGTCGGCTTTTGAGCGAGCAAAGTTCATCCTAAAATCCGATCATTACGGTGAGAGAGGAATGAATATAATTGCACAGATTCAATATCTAATATGCAAAGCTCAATCAAATTTTAAACCGTGAAATGATTGATCATCCGTTTGTGCTTCTGCATTCATTTAAAAGAAATAACTCGAAATCGCAGTTTCTTAGGTACATGAAATTCTCCACACAGTTCCAAAAACTAAAATGTAGGTTCTCATCAAAATTTGTACCAAATCTGTCAAGGAATTGACCGTCTGTCGGTCTGTTAACTCGTTAATCAAAAGCGTAACAAAGATAAAGGAGATTGAATTCGCAGTTTAAATATCTAAAATGAAGATCATGATTTAATCTAGAACTGAACCCGTTAAAGGTTGAACATCTATCTGACAAACACTTTTAAAAGTAAATAACATTTCGGTCAGACCATTTCTGCTTGTCGTTTTATATTTTGTACATTTTAAATACATTCATACATTTGAAACCAGTTTGAATCCGAAAAATAATATTTTCGAATTTCATCTTCGATCCGAACCAGAAAAAAAAATCAAGCTACTGTCTTAGGATTACAACCATGGACGTTTTATTAAATTTCCAGCTTTGTTTCAAACTCTAGGTGAAATTCATTTATGGAAAATCTGACAGTTCCTTGGTCCATTTCCATTACAAACAAGATAAATCAAAAACTAAAATAGAT
The DNA here is from genome assembly GCA_026543865.1 of Argiope aurantia. Taxonomy (NCBI): domain Eukaryota; kingdom Metazoa; phylum Arthropoda; class Arachnida; order Araneae; family Araneidae; genus Argiope; species Argiope aurantia. Next base: position 84,239 of record JAPMOR010076215.1, on the reverse strand, counting down.
AGATGGGTAAAATTAAACATATAGATGCATCATTAGAATTGTAGATCATAATTTCCTACAAAATTCATCAAGGGATTAACTGCCTATCATTATGTATATTCATATACATATGAATGATATAACTAAAAACGGTGATTTATTCGTATAGAATTTGACATTGTTACGGAAAATCCGCGAGATAGGTTATGTTAAAAACATTGATCGAAACACGATAACAGCTACGGATGCTTTATTGAAAAAACAACTCTCTCAAAACAGAGATAATAGAACAGAGCCCAAACGTACATTATTCTGCATTTTCAAAAATCGATAAAACACAGGTAAATAGCAAGCAAATCGTTACTAAATAACCGCTCTAACACAAAGTCCTCATAGTGCAGCTAGAGAAAACCTTCTGCTTTCAGTATTCCAAAGAAAACAATTCCACTTTCGGTCTGCTTTACGTTTTATAGTCTCCGTGACACGGTAGAGATCATTCAAGAAGAATAGCTGGATTTTAAATGTTGATAGAGATATCTCCGTAATTCTTGTGTTTTCTTGAACAATTTTCGTTTTATTCATTACAACAGTTTATTATAATTTATAGTTTTTTTTTTCATTACGATTAATTACAAAGTCGACCAAATGGTTGCTAAGGCGGAACGCCTTAGGATCTAGAATCCATTATAACATCTATAAAATTATTTTCTTCACTTAGAGATTGAATATGCAGAAAAGCATTATTACAGGCTCTTAATAATATATGATATTGTCACCAACATTGTAAACTTATGACAACTGTGAAACAATGAGCGGAAAGGGAAACTCCTAATTCTTATTTTGAATTTTCCTCATAATACTCTGAAGAGCAAAATGTTCTATATTGAACTTCTGTACAAGAAAGTCGTTATGAAATTGCTCACGCTGATTATTTAATTCATTATTAACAATAGTTATAAAAACTTACTTTAACAAATTGTAAGACGTGGGCATTTTCTTCTTCAAAATTCAAATATTTCTTGAATGATTCGTCAGCGCTGGAAGATATGTCCACCACCAGTTCAATGGACAACTTTGGTGCTTTGATTGCATATTCGGAGAGGGCATGGAGACTGATTGTGGTGTCCTGCAAAATGAAGCCAGAAAGTGCATTGTTTGACCAACTGTTCAACAGATTTATCACTTTTGGCGATTCCCTAGTTCAAAGAAATTGCTATCTATCTCTAATTTCAATTAGAGTTCTTATTCACACTTTTTTTTTTCGTGTCGAAATTTTGTCGAATCACCACATTCTCCGAATCCACATTCTTTCATGTCGAATCTCCACTCTTTGAGTCTGAAAACATAGTTTTGGAATTATGTCTATCAATCTGCATCCGAACACAATAACTCACGCACGCTTTGAGTTACATTTTGTTTATGATCTTTCTACCAATTTTGTAGATTTCTGTCATATTTTGAACAAAATCTAAATTTTTTTTTCTGTTTGTTTGTCCAAGTTTAAGCGAACACGATGGGTGCGAAAAAGTAAAGGAAAAAAATAGATTGCTAAAATTTAGTACATAGTTTTATCATTTTAAAGTACGTGATTGCGTTCGGGATAAAGTTTTTGAAAAACATTCGAAAATAGCTATATTTTTTAAGTATTTGCATTAATAAGATTTAAAAAAAGATTTGTGAATCCAAAATATGTCAGTTAAGTGCCAAAATTAAAAAAAAAGGGGTAAAAGGGTTAAAAAGTGATGTAGTGCACAAATCTTCTAATTTAATTGTTTATCGAATGATTTACTTAAAAGTTTGCAGATAGCTTAAAAAATTATCTAGTTCCTGAACTAAAAGATAAACTTTATTTCTATCCCTTCTTTAAATACTGGGGTTCGACTGATAATAGCAAGAAATTTTCACATTGTGAAATACTAAAACAACTATAAAATATTTCTAAATGAATGAATTACTTATTCTCTAGTTCAGGAATAGCAGAACATATTGAAAAATCATTATACCGAATTTGAACGAGTAACATTCATTATACTTTTATTAATGAGGTTTTCCGTAAGAAAATTCTTCCCAAGATAAGAATTTTCGAAAATAGCATCTAAATATATAAATAGCATTAAAACGTACTTAAATGCAACTATAAAAATCAGTGTGACTTTCCAAAAAACAAACTTAGATGCAAAATTCTAACAGTTTTATAAAGAAAACTGTTCAAGAATATTAAATAAAACAAATGTCATAAATTCGTTAAAAAAAACCTTTTACATTTGCTTCAATTTTTTAACGTTTACCTTAAGGGTAATTCTGTATCAGTTTTTGAATGCAATGCGTCAAGGAGCTGACCGTCTGTCAAATTGGAAAAGCAATAAATAGCTTTCGAATGGTGACAGTAGCACGAAAATCTCCAGTGCTAGACAGACTAAGAAGAAAAGAGAAAACAATCGTGGTGTGCCTAACAGAGACGTGAAGTTCAACAAATTCCTTTTGGTATGGTATGTGCTTTGGTCCTAGGCAAGGTCAAATAGAAAATTTGGGAAACACAGTAAAATTTCTTTCCTTCTGTTGCTTTTCTGTTGTTATTGGTAATTTTCTCTTTTCTTCTTATTCTGTTTTCCGCTGGTGATTTTTCGTGCTACTGGCACTGTTACATCGCTATTTATTGTTTTAATGCTATGGAGTACACAACACATTCCAATAAAAAAAACAAATTGATGTTGACATTTGAAAATTTTGAAATTTTGTCACTGTAGCCATAAATACTAGAGCTTAATTGTTGTCTTTCATATGATCCTGGAGCGTATACCTTAGTATATCTTGAACCAAAATACCAACCTTGTTCCAGTGTAATAAATGCGGTCTCATATTTAGTGTTAGTTTTTTTATAATCACCCTGTATGAGTCTGATTTTTTCATCGCTAAGAAAATAGCTTAGGAATGTTGTAAGTTTCTTTTATAATGGAAAACGAAAGATAAGAAGAGTGGGAAAAAAGGTAAATTAATTAATTTTATTTTATCAATTAGTATAGTTTATCCAAACTTTAGGATTTTAAAAAATATTCTTTTCGATATTTCTTCTTTCTCTAAAGGCATTTTGAAAATTGATACAAGAAATGTTTTTTCTTTAGCAATAAATAAGAAATTTAAAGAATAAGCCATTCTAACAGCCATGATTTGAGATTCTATAAAACTGCATGCTCACCTGAGGGGATTTGTACGAAACAGACTGCAAACGTTGAGTATTGAGCCAATTTACAATGGAGTTGCAGGTTTTCGTATCTTTTTGAAGAATTCGGCTCAAAAGAGCGTAGCTGGTAGCTTCAATGCTTGCTGCTTGACCATTGGCTTCCCAGTATATAAATGTGTTGTCTAAAATTACAAAATAAAATATATGGTTCGAGCATTTCATGCTCCAAACATCCACCACTGTTCAAAAAGTTAATCTTTTCTAAATAAAACGCCAATTAAACTGTATTTCTTATTCACACCTAGATGCAAATGAATTTGGGCTTGAATTTGTAATATTGGATTATTCAAAGGGTTAGAAATTTCGTTACCAATACGTTGCCAAGCTTAAGTTTTGACTTTATTCCATGAATTCCAATAATCTCAATGGAAGAACTATCTTTAAGATTCAACTAATTGTCACTGAAATTTATCAAGTTCTTATCTACGGTATTGCGAAAACTTCATTGAATTTACAAAACTGAAACAGACATATGAAGCGGCCTTCAGAATATGATATAATGAGAATTTCCCTTGAAATTTCTTAAGATTTCTTCCTCCAAAATTTGGAGAGCAATTTTAATGCTCACCAATCCAGAATTTGCCCATTATAGTGATGTACTTATGGTATTTGTATTAACTTCTATCGGATTTAATTTATATCGAGACAATAGTTGACCGGAATAGAAAATCCTTTAAAGCCAATTGTCGACTGCAGAAAATCTGAGGTCAATAAGAAGAAAGTGAAAGAGAAGAGACATATACGAATCTCTGTACAATTTATATTTCCATTGACCAGTATTTCAAAGGATAGGCACGAAGGGGCCCTTGAAATCAGACAGCGATGGGTGTGATTTTGATGTAGTTACATGGATCCAACTGCGGCTAAAGAATATACAAAACACTTTTGTCTCAAAAGTTTTCCCATGAGTATGTCCTTATCTTGAAATACTCGGCTGAGGGTGAAATTATTAAAGTCACGTGGTTTCTATTTTGGCTAGTGATTTTCTCTGAATATACATATATAAACAGAGGGCTTTTACGCCAGAATTATCTTGTGGTTTTTAAAGAATTAGTGAAAGTATGTTATAGTGCATATTTTCACAGCACTTAAATGAGAAGTTTACTCTTCGGACGCATTTTATTCGAAGTATTTCAAAATTTTGGAATAAAAACCGCCTTATATGAAGCGCAGAAGAAAGAGTACATTTTTAAAACAAAAGTCCAGAAAAGAAAAATACCTCATTCTAGCGATAGATCACGTGTATTTATCACAGTATCATCAGCTTGCTTTGAAAACTTAAAGTACTTATAATTGCCTCTAGTGAGCCGGTAATATGATTGACAGTGATAACTGGAATATGTTGGTTCGGATCTCTTAACCAGTTAACTGCTTTTGACGAATATACTCGTAATGAGAAAAGTACACCATTTTGCGTAATGACGAGTTTTTTCAATGACAATTATTAAATTTATATAATAACTGTTTCATTATTATATTTATAATTATTTATTTATTATGTTTATATAATATATATATGTTTATGACAATTTAGATAAGCATTTTCCGAAGAGGTAGAAACAGCTAACTGGTTAATGGATTGTTCCTAATTTGCATCTCCTTATAGATGATAAAATATTTTTCATTGCCGTAATACGGCTTCATTATCGACAATGCTTGTTTATAATGAGGATGCATGAGATTAGTGTGTTGATATATGTCTTTCTCAGTGAATTATTGCTTTTTTCTTATGCTATGGTTATGAGTAATTAACCAAGTTTTGGAACAATGAATTACCGAGAATTTCCATCTTCGTTGCGTAGATATTTTACGCCTAAAATAAAGTTTATCAACCGAAATGAATCTTTTTTACAAGGAATCGTCATCAAGCTGATTACTAGGGTTGATAATTTTCCGTTTTGGCACCAGCATTTCATCCTGCTCAGGATTGGAGCTCAGTTAACTGAAAATCAGCGAAATGAGTATTATTTGTAAGTTCTTACCTTGATCTCGCTTGGCAACAGACATGATTCTATCGTTAGCTTCTTCTTTGAGATGCCTGTCGCTCAAGAATAAAGCATAGGCCACAACTGAGAGAGCCAGGGTCTGGTTGACGCTACTAAAATTATTTTCGAGATAAAAGATAGCTTTGTCCTTCGCCAGGATGTGATCCTAAATTAGAAGAAATAACAAACTTGGAAATATAATCTAAGGAAACGTGATATGCGCAATATATTTAATAGAAGTAGTTGAATGTTTATGCATTAACTAACTATTGAGCCTTAATTAACAGAACGTCGTCTCATACCGTGACAATTCTGGTCACTAAATGGTTTGGTGGGCATGTTACGGGAATTTTGTTTAATTAACAAAATATTTACAGTAGGAAAACGAAACCAAAATAACTATTTACAGAATTTACAATTATATAAGAAATTATATTAAGATGAGACCGTTTACATAATTTTTCAACTTAGAAATATAATTTGTAGTAATAAACTTAGAAATATGATGCTGAGAGATAAAATGTGTAAAAATATACATATAATCTGTGTTCACTTATTTTTTATGATATAGTAGATAAGGATGCAGTTAAAAAAATCAGATCGAAAATAATTTGAGAAATGGAAATGAAGAGAATCTCTGTTTGATTGAAATGTGTGACAGGTGACTGCGGTGATTGTTTTTCCCTTAGTCTTTTTTGGTATGAGACTTGATGTTGAGAGCTATGGAGGCAAGAATAGGTCTCTATTTTCACTTATAAATTTGATTATACTATGGATTTTTTGCCTGGAAAGGAAGTTGCTGGCGAATCTTTTCAGCCATTCCTGTTCATGGCTTGGTGATGGTTTTTTCATATGTCAGGAGATTGCAAGGATTCCGTAGCATAATGAAGTGCGGTGCCTATCCCACCACAACTGCACTGGTCACTCTCAGATAGATTGAACCTTTTCAGGTAGGCAGGAAAAGGGCCGTGTTCTGAGAAGAAAATAATATCCTCTCTGATCCAGTTAGTGGGATTAAGGTTGGCTGAAGGCAGGATATAAAAAAATTTTCTGCCTGTGACACCATTGCTCTAATATCCTTGCCAATCCTTAAGCATGTCTTTCCAGAAGCCTTAATTAACATAATTTCTTAATAGATACTAGATTATTTCATCTGGGATACATGCTTTTCTTGAATTATGCCTTTCTTTCTCTTAATGCTGTATTTGTAATAGGGCCAAATATCAATGAACGAGCACCTCTCATAATGAGTAATTCACATAAGAAGCGTAAAACAAAACGTAAAAACATGACTCGTTTAACGAGCGATATTTTGCAGAATGAGTGGCGAGGAAGTACCATGACATTACATGCTGGAATGGTATGTTTCAACTTGAGTTCAGAGCTTATTTGGAAAGAAAAGTTTATATCTAAATGGAAATTTTATATAAATAAGTAACCAAAAAAATAGCATTAGGTAATTAAAACCTATAATTGAAACAATCTAAAATTAAAAATATTTTTAGAAACTAAACTAAATTATTTCGAAATTGCAACTAAAAAATTATTTCGGATTCAAACTAAAAACTAAAGAAAGAACTGAAAAAGCCTTATTGTATTTAGAGAGTGAAAATGCAGCTACTACTAAAACACGGATGAATCAAGACAATAGTAATAAAAATCAAGTTAATAGGAAAAAAAAAGTAACAAAAATAAGCCAAATAAAATAAGAATCCGGCTTGAAGACTTTCTCAAGGGTCATTCTCAGGTAGGGATTCCAAAAAAGTTTTTTTTTTTCAATCGGGAAAGGCAAACTAAAAAGTCCAACAATTGATTCCTCGTGACCCAAAAATCCCCTGAAATTAAGCCTAACAGATATACTATATTTACAAAAATGAAAAACAAAACAATAAATTTGAAGAATATGACCACTAATAAGCAAAAATACAATAACATAAAATAACCAAATAATAACACTCAAACCAATTATGCAAACAAAAAAGAAAAAACATACCATCAGCTGGCAAAAAATAAATAAATAAATAAAATAACATAAGCTATGTTATGGTGTTTTCCGCACCCTAAACTGCCCTAGCTAACGCCATTCAAGGTAAAAAAATAATTGGAGGGTTTCAGCTCCATCTATTGAGTTATTTAATATGCAAACGGAAGGTCTATTTTTATTTTAGGTAAAGGATTAATCCCAAATCAACCCTTTTTAAGTAAAAAATTGATATTGCAGTAGTTTCTGAGTTTGTAATAACAAGATTTCCTATATTTAAGCAACAAATAATCTCATTAAAAATTTAACTAATCATGAATTTTCCAGAAAATATTGCAATATCAATTTTTTTAATTAAAAAAGGGATGATTTAGGATTAATTCTTTACCTAAAATAAAAATAGATTTTCCGTTTGCATATTAAATAACTCAATAGATGGCGCTGAGACCCTCCAATTATTTTTTTACCTTGAATGGCGTTAGCTAGGGCAATTTAGGGCGCGGGAAACACCATAGCAGCGTTTTTTTTTCCTTCCTGCTGCTGGTATGTTCTTTCCTTTTTGTTTCCATAATTCATTTGAGTGTTATTATTTGGTTATTTTATGTAATTTATTTTTTATTATTAGTGATCGTATTCTTCTAATTTATTGCTTTGTTTTTCGTTTCTGTAAAAATGGTGTATCTTTTAGGCCTAATTTCAGGAAAATTGCGGGTCACGAGGAATGAATTGTTGGACTTTTTAGTCTGTTTTTCCTCACAGAAAAAATCCCTTTTTTCTAATCACTGCCTGAGGGTGACCCTTGAGAACGTCTTCAAGCCGGATTCTTATTTTATTTTGTTTATTTTTGTTACTTTTTTCCAATTAACTTGGTTTTTATTACTATTTTATATATGTTACGGCCAAAGCCCGAAATCGGCCATTTCGTGAACTGGCCAACGTTGCTGTAAACTTACCGGCCAATATCCGATCTTTTCTTGATTTTGAACTTTGGCCGGCCAATTCGCGAAGTGGCTTGGGACGATCGGCCAAAGTAGGAAGAAAGGACTAAAGAGCAGATTGTTTAACACACTGTTAAAAATGAAATATTTAAAAATGAGTACTTCTGTGTATTGTTTTTTATTTTAAGTACAATTGTTTCGAAAACGAGTTCAAATATAAGTGACACCTCTGAGTTGAAAATAAGCTTGTAATATATAAAAATATGATCTCGTGTTATTCTGTTACCATAATAGAAATTATTCAGTGAACGTATATTCTGTATCAACGCAATAGCGTGAAGATTAGATTTGCACCCGTCAAAATGAACGAATTATATCTTGAGCAAAGGCGTTGCGTATCGTGTATGAATACAAAGACAAATTGAGTACTCAAGTTTTCAATTACCTTTAAGGGTACCTTTTTCTGCTCCATGGATCTAATGTTAAAGATCCCAGATCACATTATCTCCCGAAATATCGCTTCAAAAATATGAAATTTTTTGCAAAGACAAATAGCAAATATAAGGGCTAATTAAAACAAGCATGAAGGAAATATAGTTTTGTTATTAATATCATTTGTAGACATTTCTTTGTTGGCGTCATCTCTCGAATTTCACCTACAACATGAACTTATTTATATTTTATACATAAATATCATTATATTTATTTACCACTGTCCGCCTGCGTTACCACTATCCGCCTGCGTTATTTACCACTATACAGCCGGTTCGCCAGTATTAATGATCGCTAAAATTTCCAATTAATGTAACTTGTTCTCTCAGTAGCTTTTTCTGCAAAATATTTTTGAGTTTCATATTTTGGTAGTTATATGATCCAGTCATACTTTTATGTAGGCAGTTCCGTTCATTGTATTACTTTCTCTCATGTCCTGTCAGTAACCATAAAATTTCTACTTTAAATTAAAGTAGAAATGTTAAACTGCAATCAATATAAAAGCTTTTTTATATTGAAGCTAACCATGTCTTTTTTCAAATATGAAAATTGAAATCAGAGTCGTTTAGCAGTGAAATTATATGTGCACTACAGAATAATTTATATAATATCTTAAAGAATTATTCAACAAAAATTTCTCTGATTCATCGTAAAATTAATTTTTTACTTTCAAAAGATTTAAATGATGCAAATAAAAATATTTTATTTTATTTCAGTCAGTAAATAAACTTATGAAAAAATTACGAATTTTAAATTTTACACAGTCCTTTGGTCCCAAGGAATCATATTCTTCGAAATACTCTTGACACTTCAGCTTTTAAATAAATAAATAAACGTTCCTATCTTCTATGATGAATTTGACCGATTTATGAAGTTTTTATGCATCAATTTTAGAACAATCAACATTTTCATAATCACAGGCCAATCACTGTCGAGAAATCCTGGTAGAAGACAAACATATCTTCATTGAGACAGCCGGCGAAGTAGTCTAAAATTGCCAGATTTTATAGAAGAGTGATATTGAAATTTCATAAATCAATCAGTTTTAGTGATTGATTTAGTTGGTTGGAGTTTAACAATTTTTATTTAAAATATTGGTGTCTCAAGAATATTTTGTTAAATATGATTCAAAGGGCAGAGAACCTATGTAAAAGTTTAAAATTCTATGCTCCAGATTAGCTGATGGTCGATTCCTAGAATGATTATGTGTATATTAAAATATGTTAGCCTTAAATTAAATTGTTTTATTGAATTAATAATATAGGTATTGTCAAAGCTCATAGAAAACTTTTCCTCCTTTTACTTTTCAAAAAATATCCATTTCATTTTTTTCATTTTATACAGACACCTGCCGAAAATTACAATTTTATTTATTAAATTTGCAATAATAGTTGATTTATTTTTTGATTTAAACTTCTATCAATGTGATGGCAACACGTTGATAAAAGCTTTTTTTTTTAATTTGACGTGCTCGTGCAGATTAAATTTTATTTTTATTTTGAGCGAAATATATTAGTAAAAAATATGGTTATAATATTTCTTTAAAAATTCGTCAAAAATCTAAGAATAATTTATAAATTAAAACATTGGTATCATTAAAAAGATAATTCTTTGAGCTTTAATTTGATGCAAAAATCGATTTTGTGCCGTATTAATTTCTGTTTATAACGACAAAACGGCAAAATTACGCTGAGTTTTTAATTAAAATTCTAATTAAAATTTTTAAAAAATTTTTTCCACGGTGCACATTCCCGATCTCCAAGGTATATATATTGCAAATATGATAACTGTATGTCCAACGGTTTGGACTGTAGAGCGCCAACACACACACGCAAACACACATTGAACTTTATTTATAAGTATAGATTATCACATCGCGCTTTGGCCAAGGGCCACGGTGGCCTGGTGGTACGGTCTCGGCTTCGGAACCGGTGGGTTTCAGTTTCGAGACCCGATTCCACTGAAGAACCGTCGTGTAAGGGGGTTAGTTGCACGTTAAAACCGTCCTGACCAAACGTCCTCCCGCTGGTGTGGTGTGGAGAGGGGGGTCCCAGTTCAGGTGTCGTCCTCGTCATCTGACCGTGGTTCAAAATTACGAGTTCCGTCCCAAAATAGCCCAAGTGTTGCTTTAAACGGGACGTTAATATAACTAAACCAAACCAAACCAACGCGCTTTGGCCAAGGATTCCTGGCCATTTCGCGAAATGGTCAGCCAAAGTAGAAAATACAATATTAATTGCAAGTATTTCGGACTGTGGCCAAACCTCTTGGCCAGTTCGCGAATTGGCCGTACTTCGGGTTTTGGTCGTAACATATATATATAATTATAAATGCACTTCCGAATTTCTGAATTCTTAAATAGTCCTTTGGCGCATTATCATTTTAACCAAAATATTCCATTTAAAAAAGTTCTAAAATTTCCAATTCAAACTTACTGAGTTATGGATCTTTGAATATTATTACTTCATATATTTGAATTTCAAGGAAAATCATAAACTTGAATAACTTTGTTTCCACGAAGCAGTTGCTCAAAGCTTCTTAATTTAATCAGTTTGATTACGGAAGGGTATAACTTTTTTGATTAAAATGCCAGTGTTTCATGAATATTTCAGTAAATATGGCAAACAGGGCAGTTGAAAAATTTAAGAAAAAAAATTATTCTGTGTATTATTTAAAGCATTTTTCCGATTGAAATATATACCTAATTTTATTGTTCCGGAAATTAAACTACTGGCTCTTGATTGGACAGCTAATACTTAATATGAGCATACATATATATCATTTATTTTTCTTTAATACTTAATGGACTTTAAAAAATATTTTATAAACAATTAATCATATTTATTATTTCATTGTTTTTGAATATTTTTAACATTTAATTATTGCTCTTGTATTTTTCTCATACTCTCTTATATCCTTTTTCCCGATCCAGTGTCTCAATTTGATATGGAGACATTTCAGTATTTGTGGTATCATATTTATTCCTAAAATATTTTCTTCAATTTTATATATTCTTACCATATGTTCACCTTTGCACTCTTCTAAAGTTAAAAACACGAAGGCTGTAAGATATATTTTTCCATGGACTCCATCCTAAAAGTACAATAAATTGCATTTTTATTGTGAAATAATTAAAAAATATACTATTAGATACAAACACATTTCTGATAATAAATGAGCCCAATCAGATATTTTAGATCGATTGATATATTTTTTGCACAATAGCAATGCATGGAAAAAAAATTACAAATTTCATGTGCAAAATGAGACTCAGAAAAATATTAACCTGCTATCGAAATAACTTTACAGGACTTTATTTATAATTATTTTAGAATTGAAATTTCTACACCAAATTTCGTAAATCAAAGACACAAAAAAATGATACAAAATAAATGATAGCTAATGCTTTCATTCTACTTAAATAGGAATTCTTTATTAGTAATGAGGCACTGCCATTATAAATCTGTTTTGGGGCTATTAATGCTGTTTACCTATTAGTTTTATCTGCTTTTTGGCTTTGTTAAAGTGCTCATATTATTACTCTAAAAATATCCTAACAGCTGACCATAAAGTTCATTCTGAATTTTACTATTTTATTGAAAATAAATCAATTAAAAAATGGTTGAAAGTTTTTATTATACACTAACCGCCATGTCTTCACGATACGAATGACTTATCTCCACGAATGATCCATCCCACTGCTGATTGTTGATAAGCCATCTCACACCGCTACTCATTACTTCTTCATCAATTTGAATGAGTTCCGAAACTTCGCAGAGTACTCTTATAACGAATGCTGTTAACCTACGAAATTGAACCATATTTAGTACACAGAACATTTAATGCACTACTGTAGATTTTTCGATCGTTTAATCCAATTCTTTTGCTCAAGCAATCTAATGTAAGATTTTACTCCGAAATTTTATAAGTAGAACTGCTGATCGTTGATAAGCCCTTTCACGTCTCTCCATATTGCTTCCTCGTCAATGTGAATTATTTTGAAGCTTGACAGAATACTTTCATATCGAATGCTGTTAACTTACGAATTTAATATACATAATACTTAATGTATTACTGAAGATTTTTAGATCGTTTAATCCCTATCTTTCTAAATTTTGATAAGCCATCTCACATCGCAGCGCATTGGGTCTTTGTCAATGTGAACTAATTAAGTATTTTAAAAGACATTTTGATAACGAATGTTGTTTAACTATGAGTTCGAAGAATATTTAGTGCACAGAATGCTTAAATTACTATTGTACATTTTTAGATATTTGGTGGTGCTTATCGGCAACATGACATACATCATACGAGATAAATTTAGAGCCCTGTAATATTTAGATCCTTCTGCATAAATATAGATTCAAGCGACCTTCTAAAATGTACTCCCTTGGCGTTGTATAAGATATTAATGAAACTCGTTAGAACAGAATGTTCATCATATGAGATCTGAAATTATATGAGAGGAGATTTCTTTATTCAAGAAAATAATAAACCTTCCCCAAACCTTTTGTGAGCTCCTTCCATATAGTTAGCTTTTTCTTTTACCATTGCTGCAACTACTGACACAAAGGCGTCCTAGATCAGTAAACAACTTATTTTCATTTAGTAAGAACTGTTATACTAATCATGCAACATTCCTTTGATCTTTATAAACTCAAACCTGATGAGCAGAGGTCAAACTTCGAAATCAGGCGGTTCTCTGTGAAATGCCTAAGTGTTGCCTTCATCATCTGACTGCACTTCAAACTTGCGAGATCCATCCCAAAATGGCCCTTGTGTTGCTTCGAAATTATACAATAATAGAATCAAACTAAACAATTTAAAATTGCTCTGAACTCAATATCCTTTCAAAAGAGATTTACAATTGACCTGTGGCAGCATTATTCATATATTAAATATGGAACATAAAAGCATTGTATTGTAAAGGATGAAAGTTATTTGAAAATAATTTCCACAATGAAAATTCTTAGCGAAATACGACATTACATCTTCGTTAAAGAGGCCCTTCTTGAAAAAATGGCGATGTTTTAGGGAAAGTTGTTTCTTAATCTGCGATATGGAAAGATTGAACCTATTGCTGCAGGGCGGTGTGTATTTCGTTATATTTTCAACAGAGAGTCACATCTTCATTAACAAATATACAGTACCTGTCAAAAAAGTGTCAAGTTGAACATATTGAGCAAAATGTTGAACATTACCTTCTAAGTCGAAACTAAATAACGATTCGATGCTTTCGAAAGTACTGTAAAGATAATTATATGTGACTATAATAATAATTAACAAAGTTTTGAAAATTTTGAATCATATTCAAACTTATGTATTTTTAATCTATTAACTTTATTTTAAGTTGTTTCTATGATAGCGTTTTGTTTAATTTAACTTTCTTTAATGCGTCTTCGTGTGGTATCCGTAATTTGATCATTCAGCAACAGGTAGCCGGAGAGCGAGATATCGAAGTTCTTGAAGAGATGGTTTGATTGGGAGGAGAGCCAATCCGATCTCGTCTCGTTCAACGCGTCGTCTTTTCAACAGAAATTCAAACGTCTTTCAAGCGCCAAGAAGGGGATATAGTGGATTCCTCAATCCTAAGGCAATCGTTTCGACCCTTGTACCAGATTTCAATAATGGTGCATGCGGGTTAGAACTGTTATGAACTGACTTTTCGAATTGGAATTCACAAGTCTTTCACGTACCAAGGATGGGATAAAGTGGATACTTTGTTCCCAAGGTACTAGTTAAGAATACTCATATCAGATTCCAACAATGATGCATAGGGACTAGAACTACCATGGTTTGAGGAAGGGAATCATTAATAAATTTCAGTGTGAAGACATCCTAAAGAATACCATGCGCCCATATGCACATAATTTTCTTGGTAGTGGCTTAATTTTCTAACAGAAAAATGTCCCGAACCCAAAGCACTGATCCAAATACATTCAGTACTGATGCTTCCGTCGTCATGTGACCCTCCTTGATTGAGCAAGCCAATCGCCAGACCTAAATATTATCGAGAGGATACGGACCGAGCTGAAGCGTTGTCTTGTAGGAAGAAACACAAATAATGGAGATGGAAAGTTTTCCCAATCAGAGGACGTAGTATCAAATTTCACGGCATCATTATATCAAATTTTTGGGAATCATAGTTAATTTTAAGATGCTAAAATCCTTTTTTACACCATACTTATGCATTTTTATCTTTTCACATCTCTGCTTATAATTTAATAAGTGTTTTTTTTTAAAAATATTTTATACTTTTACCATTTGATCGGTGCAGTATAGTCAAATATGGCTCTTTACCAATAAACGACAGAAAACCAAACCAAAACCAAACCAATCAGAGGAAGATTGGTAGAAGATCCCTTTCTCTTCCATCCAAACTCTTCCCTATGGTTTATCCCATAAATAATATTATATTATTGTAATCAATTAATTCTATCATAAATAATAATAATATAAATTAAATACCAAATTTCATGACGTTAGAGCTTTATTGCGCTCGTCCAAACTAGTTCAATTAAATTTAACTTTTCCCTAAACTAACAAATTAAAGTAAATATTCCAAATTATGATGTGGAGGTGCTCGTGACCACTTTGTCACATCGCGGAACTCCGAAACATCACGACGTTGCCGTTGCCGTCCAAACTCTTCTTGAATTTATGCCTCGTAGATGGTAAGTTGTTACTGATGCCAAGGATGTTTGTCGCCTCATATTGATACGAAATTGTTCATATTTTCATCGATCGCGGAATTTCTATATACTTTCAAGAAACTTCACATTATGTGGAATTTTGCTTGTTTTGAAAGTAATAATAATTTTTTCAATTTCGATCAACTGTTTTCTGTCTGAATTACCCATGGTTTATGCATCAAACAAATACTAAAAAATACACATTGTTTTTCAATTTCAGCAAAAGAGAAAGTTCACTTTTGGGTGAAAATGGATGAATTTGACAATTTTTTGACCGCTACTCTACATTTGATGCAAAAAGTTGTTGCACATGCAAAAGAAAAAGCAGGGATGATCCTCACACATCAGATATATATTCAGCCTATCCAAACAGTCTTCGAATGCAACCCTATTTGTGGCAGCACGTAACAGACAACGTGGAGGCACAGATCAGGCCTACTTTCTCCCCACTTTTGTAAAATAGAATTTTCACAGCAGTGAATTCAATAATCAAGAACCAATTACTTCATGAGTAGGAAGAAACGGACTTCCGATGCGATGCTTTCTTCATAAAAAATAGAGCTCATGTTGAATTTATAGAATAAAATTTCAAATTTTCATGCATCAGTCTATTGCATGTGTATATACTAATTTTAGTTCATTAGAAACAAATATTTTAAATTTGATCTTTCATTTTGAATGAACATGTAGAAAATTTTTTTCAGCTTTTAAATTACAGGTGACATCATTTGAGTTAGCCTATAGCTTCATGTTTCACTTTATGTTTATTACTGCATTTCTTTCAAATATAATTAAACACTTTTTCCCTTTGTAGTATCATATGTATCAAAAGAGAGTCTTTGTAATATATGAAATAATATTTTTTTTAAATCAATATTTTTTCATCAAACTTGCCAAATACTTGTTGGAGCGTTCTGGAAAGCAGCGTAGGATCCATCTTCTTTCTTGAATAATAATTGGTTCCGATAGCCTGCAAAAATAAAGAATTTTATAATTCAAGTGGAAGAATTAAAAGAATTCTGATAAAATTGCATTTATGTTTATTCTTACTGGACGTAGTCCCCAGATTTTTTATTTTTGAATCTATTATCATCAATCATATGTGTATTTTTGATATTGATTATCTTTCAGTTGATAATTCAACCAACTAAGAAAACAATTCACACTCTAATGGTATTGAAATTGACAGTGTAAAACAAATACATATAAAACACTCTTCTTCGATTTCACTAAATTATCATCAATAAATTTAAATTAAAAGTAGCA
>JAPMOR010076215.1:23429-59533 GCA_026543865.1 Argiope aurantia | reverse complement strand
TTTTGATCTATAGCTACCAAATTTGGTGCATGTATACCTTGGAGGTTGGGAATGGGCATCTTAGAGCGAATTTTTGGAAATTTTAATTAAGATTTAGCTGAATTTTGATGCTTTTTTATGATAGCTTCTAAAATTATTATAACACCATTTCAAAACTTTAAAAAAAATGTCTTTTAGTGATACCTATTTAATTGTCAAGCAAATTTTTGCAGCCTTTCGCCAATTTTTAAAATTTTTTGCCTAATTTCTGATATTGGATTATATGATTGCCCTCAAATTCAAACCTTTTTTGAAATATTTCCCTGCGTGATTTTTTTTCATTGTTGAAAATTAAGAAGGATTAATTATGCTATTTTATGTACACAGATTTAACTTATCAAATCAAGTGTTTGAACATCTGCCGGCCTGTGCATTTAGAAGCATGTAAACGCGGTAACTCAGAAACGCAACGTCTAGCATATATCACATTTAATATGCAGTTTTGCGACTGTAACTGTAGTTGTGTGTCAAGTTTTTGTTGTAATCTATTGCTTCTAAAAATGGCTTCTAAAGTGCAAATGAACATTTATTAGAAAATGCGAGAAGGATTTGTGGAAACCACTCCCGTTACCTTTTATTTTAGACCATAATCGATACATTCCTTTTTATAAGGAAGGAATTAAATCCTGTTTGGTAATTGGATTATTGAAATACTTTTTAATTAACATTTATGGAAAAATAAAGTAGCAATTAATATATTTTAATTAATACTACCTAACAGTTTAGGAAACAGCGTTCTATGATTTTCATAAAAATATTACATAGATGAATTGTTCAAAGTGTAGCATAAATAATTTAATCTATAAGACAGTGGGATCACTTACTACAACGTTCAATTCATGTATTATTGTATCGCCATCATCCGTAGTCAGTGCTACTACTTTTATGTCAAACGTTCCAACTTCCAGAGGTATGATTGGAAATGTGACGGTTGCAGCCGAATGTGCTTCGATGATGAGCCGTTTCCTTTCGCTTTTTTCGCCTTCTTTCACTCCGGCACATAGGCCTTTCACTCCGTACATGTACACGACAACCTGAAATTAGAACATTGAAAATTACGTTTCGTATGGTAGCATAATCTAGTGCTCGTATGCGTAATTTTGTGTTATTACAACAAGGTAAAAAAATTTAATATATTTGCTAATACAATACAATCACGAGTATTCGATTCTAGAATATCCGGCTTCCGTACTATCCGGCCTATCTTTCTTTTATCGTAATTAAATGAGACAGGCAAGGCGTTTCATTAGCAACATTGCCTTGGCACTGGAAGAGGACGTCTGCTAAGATCCACCTATGTGTCGTGTACAAAATACAAGTTGTGACGGGAAAAAAGCAGCGTTCTGCTCGTTGTTCATTGTCTCGTCAGTGTGCAATGACCTCAATAATTCCTCCTTATAATTGCACAGTATGTACAGTATTCGTAAATTGTTCTTCTGGTACGCTTAATGTTTTTTTAAGTGTACCACAGTGAATATTACAAAATTTATGTTTAAACATGAGAAGTTTTATCTTTTAACTTACTTTTTCACTAATAAACTCTTAAAACGTACAATTCAGAATACAAACATATATAAACTGCCAGTACAGATCCTTTTATTTTAAACCAACACGTTACCGACAACTGCTTCTATGATTCACCGGACTGCGGCTGCGTTCACATTGAGATAAATGGAGGGTTTCACCATGGTTCAGTGAAAAGTGAGAAAATACGAATTATAACAGTGAGTTTTGGTATGAAAACCTTGTATTCTGATATTAAAGGGCAAAGAATTGAGTTCATAGAACTCCGGTCTATCCGGCTTGCTTGTTATCCGGTCTGCCCTTCCACCACATTAGGCCGGATACTATGAAGTGTACTGTGATAAAGACGAACTTGTGTTTTTTTGCATTGTACAGACCAGACCGTTTATCCTACAATTATCAGTTTTGGGACATATAAATAACTTGGAAGGTGGAAATGAAGCGGTTTGTTTTGAAAATTTAAATATTAAGCTGTAATCGTCTCAAAATAAAATTTAAAAAAACAATTTTTTTACTATACCAAATTAATAATCTTTCAAATTTTATTGAATTTTGGGAAAAAAAAATTTAATATTTTTAGTGTCAATTATATTTAAAATTATTTTTTTCATCGATTACATTTTTTCAACAATCGATTTCACTGTTCCCCTGAAATTCAAATCTCTTTCATTGTTTGATCAAATATTTAATCGCGTGATTTTTTTTTTCATTTCTGAAAATTTAAGAAGAATTCTATTTAATATTTGCGTAGTTTATGTAACAAACAACAAACTGAAGTTACAAGTATCTTGGAATTTAGAAGATACATGAGCCAAACATTTATGTTTTTAACAACACTATGATGCTATGGCACTGGCCACCGTGGTTCATGTTCACAATAAACAGAACTAAAATAAAATGGCTTTAATGCCTGAAGTTTTGGTGAAATCATGTAAATTGAAGTTATATCTAAACGATTTATATGAAATTAACATTTTCGCTAATCCATCTGGTCCCTAGAAGCAAATATTACAAAATAAAACAATCTAAAAGAATGATTAATTAAATTAACTTAATTAGTAAATGATACATGCGCTTGCTGTTTTTTTTGTTTGATGATTTTGTATCGAAGTCAAAATTATTGAGTATCACGAGTAAGAAAAGTATCACAAATCACGAGTTTGAATTGTGGTCATAATCTTTGACAAATGTGATTATCATATCCTTTACTAAATATGAATATCACGAGTTAAACACTTGAAGATTTTGGTCCTAATATGAATGTAGGACTCAGGAATCACTACTATTTAGAATCACGCACATTTAATTACATTTAGGACGAACAATTACATTAACATAAAAGAAATGAACATTAAATAGATTTCGTCGAATACGTCGCAGGATTAATTCACATGTTACATCGCGTCTTTCGTTCAGAGACCCGTCTCGTCTCACACGTCCTGACTTTCGTTCAGACCCATCTCGTCTGCACTTCGTCTAACAAGCATCAACACCAGTTGGCCAGCAGATGGCGCTCGTCATCAGGCGTTCGTCACTACATGAATATAATGGACGTCGCTCATGATTATGATCTCGGATCAAATTTCAATTAGGGCGTTGGTTTGTGGATATAATATCACAATTTCAATAGAAGTGGACGAAACAAAATTAATTTGACATCCATTAAAGTAATATTAGAAGATCTGCGATCGTCGTAAATACTCCCGCATAAAAGTCATGGCGGACAACAAAAGCAACTTGAAAACAAAAACTGGCAGGATTTTCACAGCCCAATAAAAAAAATTTATTCAAATAATCCAGCAAATCGCTAGTGGTTAGCAGAAAATTAGCATGTTAATTGCCACAAGGCACAAGATTGCCTCACAAGTAAGGTATTCTTTTCGGCCATATGAATTACTTCATTTTTGGCTAATTAATGTTTTGATTAGATGAAATCTTTCTATCTGGGATCATGAAATCTTTCTATTAGGTACTTGCATGTATTTAAATCAGCGACATCTATTGGTAAACATGAGAAATATCTACATAAACAACAATGGTTTGGAGTTTTACCAATTTACTATTACTTTATTATTATCATTTTGAAAGTTTTCCATTTAGTATTATTGAGTTATTCAGTGTATTAAGTCCCCAATCATGGAATGTTCCAAATTGCATTTTCGGCATTCATTGCTTTTTTGTCTGATTTGAAGAAATCTGCTGCCGAAGCTCATCAAACACTTTTAGAAACTTATGATGATGCCGTTCCGACACATTTCAATTGTTAATTTTGGTTCCGATGATTTAAGAGCGGTGATTTCGATGTCAATGACAAAAAACGGTCTGGAGGACCAAAAAAATCAAAGTCAATCAATTGCAAGAATTATAGGATTATTATTATTAAAATGATGGAAAATATTTTGGTTGATATATATTGTACCAATTTTTTTCAATAAATGCCTTCTGAAAGTAAAAAATTGATCCAAATACATGCAAGCACCTAATATCTATAGCTCAACGACCGTTCATACTGGCCATCTGAATACCTAATAAGTAGTGTGGCCTTCCGAATAAAATAAGATGACTGGTTTTATGCTTATAAGAAGCATTTTTGATATTAATGACTTGTGGTTACTTGCTGATTTATTAGATGTTAAATCGCTGAATTCGGACCTCGTATTCCGTCAAGAAACTCTTCAATGAATAGAATATCATGCATTAGTTTCAAAGAAATGGCTTTTCCTTCTTGTAATGTTCCATATTTCTTTAAAGAATTCTATTTACAAAATTATACATTGATTAGAAATTTGCAACATTAACCGCTGCATTCGTGGCATAACAATTTGCAATATTACTATGCTTTTTAATATGTTAAAAGTCACAACAGACTCAAGTACACTTAATAACGTGCACTTAACCAATTCTACTAGACTGTTTTGATACACCAGGAGACACATTTGTTTCACATTCAAAAAAGTTTGACAATTTTATCAATAATTGTTATGCCAATATTGTTATGCATGCATAATTAGTCAATGTTTCCCTTGGTTCAACAGAACAAACAATTTTTTATTTTGTGACAATTAATGCATTAATTAACAATATAGTGCCTATAGACAGGCACTCGTTTTGTAAATTGTGATATTAAATATCGTTTGGCATAGAATACATTATTAAATGCAATAAAACCAGATATATCAAAATGCAATAAGCCATAGTATCAAATGCAATAAACTATATCTAAAAATTTACCAAACATACAACTTTGCTTCAGAATAAAGGTTTCAATTTTATTGATTACATTCTTAAGGAATTTTTTGAAAAATGCTCTAAAATAATTTTAAAAAATGATTGAAAAAAGCATGCATGAAATTAAAATAAATTAGTTAAATGAGAAAAGTTTTTTTAAAACTTGGAATAGCAGAATCTTTTTTTTTCGCTAAAACAGATATAAAGCCAAAAAACCTTTTAATTTTTAGGTTTATCAAATGAATTGCTTAAAATTTTGCAAATAGCTTGAATATATTATTTAGTTCCTGATCTAAAAAAATAAACTGTATTTCTGTCCAGTCTTCAAATATTGACGCTCAAAAATATAACATAAAATCTTCAATTTTTGTTTCGTATTGTGAAACACTATAGAATTTTTCTAATTGAATAGATAATGTATTCTGTGGTTCAAGAAATGTCGAATATATTAGGAAATTATTATACTAAACTTGAACAAAAAATTTGCATTAGTGTTTAATTTATGGTCCTTTTCGTAAGAAAATTCTAGACTCAATATAAGAAATTGAAAATATAGCACTGAAAAACATTTGCATTGGAATGGCGTGCCAAGAACGTCAAAATACTTTTGCCACAAAATCACCAACAACGAATTGCACACGTCGGCAGGAAATTATCACAGAAATAAAAATAGCATTTGCGACGCATTAGTTGAGATTATTTCACCTTGCACATTGACAGGAGTACATTCTTGTAGGTTGTTTGTGGCCGTTTTAACACATAAAGAATGAGATGGCCAACTGATGATAAAATGACTGTATTCTGAATTTAGTTACAAGATTAATAGATGATGGACGGAACAGGAACAATACAAATACTGGAACAACACGAACACTGAAGTAAACAAAGTTCATTAAGACACGTCGTCTTCTTTCAAGTTATAGAACGTTACGGCTATTGTCTACAGTGGCATCGTCAAAACACGTCTTCTTTCTAGTTATGCAACGAATGTCTTCCGTTGCAAACGTATTTTTCCGCGGCCTATTCTGAACTGGCAGCTACAGTACTTTTGCCGCTAGAGGCGCTGGTTTTGGCGCGCTGTCAAGACGGCACCACATTCTTATGTTGGAAATTTCATTTAGAAGATACAAATCTTTTCCCAATTTTTATAAAATATCAGATATTTTGTATGGCCTCGCTGATAGTTACAATGGAATATTTCCGTACACAAATCTGTGAAGTTTTTGCCAGTGTCCCGAAATTAACACAAGATTTAAATTTACCACCATTCGTGCAATTAAGTGTTGTCAACCCTATGAAGAAAAAAAAACATTTGACAGTTTAGTTTAGGGCTAATAAAAATGAAACTTCACACACTGGAACAATGTGTTTTCATGGTTGAACGATATTTCAAAAATAATGATCTGATTCAAAATGTTGAGAATTGGCCCCCTAAAACGTGGGATTTAACACCATTGAATTTCTT
This sequence comes from Argiope aurantia, assembly GCA_026543865.1. Taxonomy (NCBI): domain Eukaryota; kingdom Metazoa; phylum Arthropoda; class Arachnida; order Araneae; family Araneidae; genus Argiope; species Argiope aurantia. The sequence goes on along the minus strand of JAPMOR010076215.1, from coordinate 53,277 downwards.
TTTATGGAGTCATTTGAAGTCAAAGGTCTATATCAGCAAGCCCACAAACAGGCGTGCATTGAAGGTGGAAATTCAGCCTTGCATCAACGAAATTCAAACATGTTAATGCAAAATGGCCGAGGAAATTTTCGACAAAAGAGTGCATATGTTGCAGCAAAGCCATGAAGGCCATTTGCCCATTGTGTTATTCCATTCATTATCCTATCCTGTGTACTTTACAATTCAATAAAAATATAACAATTTAAATAAAACATACTTTTTTTTAGTTAATTCAAATCTTGCATTAACACTTTAATCTATCATGTAACATTTTTAATATCCCTAAGCTATCAGTTGTCAAATGGCCAATACTTTACTACACAAATGATGGCGAATTTAAGTCTTGCGTTAATATTTGAACATCCTTTAGTTAAAATGTATGTAAATGCAAATATAAAAATTAGTTTTATTTCCCAAAAAAGGAAGAAAACGCAAAGAGTTTTATAAATAAAGCTGTTCAAATATTAAGAATATTAAATTTTAAAAGGTTCATATTTAAAAAAAAAACCACTTTTCAGCACAGTCACCTACCTTGAATGCTTCTGTATATTTTTGAAAAAATATCTGCATCTGGTTGAATAATTGCATCCAGTTTTAAAATATGACTTACGAAATATGAAATTGTTGAAAAAAATATCTGCATCTGGTTGAATAATTACATCCAGTTTTAAAATATGAGTTTTCCAAATATGAAATGGTTAATAAATCTGTTGTGCTTACACTGATTTTCTTAGGTCCATAGTTGAAAACTGTCGCTGGAATTTCCACCTGTTGATTTCTAATCACCGAATAAGGGAGATTTAAATGTACAAATATTTTCTTGAAGTACACCATTTTTTGAGGCTCTGTAATGCAAATTCCATGAATGGGAGACACAGACAACGTTCGAATAAACCACGTCATAATATTTGGTGGTGAATCGATGCCACGAAATTCTACTTCATTGTCAGTTCTGCAAAATTAAATAATAATAATATATTGCTATAATCCAGTAGAATTATCACGGAAAAAAAGCAAACAGTTGAAAAAATACATAACAGTAATTGTCTTGGCATAAACTGCTGAAATATCTATCTGAAATAAGCCTCGTTCCGTTTTTTTTTTTATTTATCATGTTCACGGCCAGACAAACTGAGCAGCGAAAAGATATTATTTGAAAAGCCTGTTTCTCGAAATCCGAAATTTACCCAAAATCTTGAATTTAGATTTCTGATGATTACAATAGTTTCTTAAATAGATTACAATAGTTATAAACTTCAAATGCTAGACTGTAAAACACTTGTTTAGACGGCAAAAATGGCATTTTGTCATTTCAAATTCCACTTTGGAAGTACATAACATCATTTTCATTGCTGTTATGGTTCGCAATTTATGTATTAAAGCCCAACGAGTAAGGCATTCAGATATAAAATAATAAAATATCAACTATAAATTTTATTTCTTTGAATATTTTTTAAAAAGTAATAATGATATAGAAGCTATTTAAAATTATAGAATAACTCTTTGAGATTAATATTCTTTTCTGGTTCCTATAATCGGGAGAAGAATACTTAGAGGAAAGTTTGGATGACGTTTCTTTTTCAAGTAAGTTGGATCATTTCAAAAAATAATACAGACATCAAACTAAATTTTTTTTCAGATGCTCTATTTTTTTAGCATGTGCTTTAACAGTATTTCAGAATTCTTTTCTCATATTAAATTACTTATATTGCTACGGAACTTCTTCCCCTAAGTCCGTAAAGCTAACAGATTAGCTATGTAGTGAGTGTATGGTGTAAAACAATCAACAGGTCTCAGTAACAAACGACGAATTTATTAAACACGAAGACACAAACAACAAATATACATCCGAGACTTAGACATGCAATACACAGCAGCACACTTACAACAAACAGCAGCCCACAAGTAGAAATTTTTTAGTTAACAATAACCACAACACACAAAGCGGCCAGTCAAAACGCAGCAGGAGGAGGCAATCTACGTAGCTACTATCTACGGTCACTCCAATTTTCCATTGTTTCATCGCTTTAGCTGCATCCAACAGCCGACCCACTTCTACACAACTGGCTACTCCACAGGACTCGATGCTGCTTCTATTATAAACTCCAGGATTCGGACACAGTTCAAATCAGCAAATGCTTGAACACCACCCAACGCTTGCGCTTCGTTGTACTGATCCACCTATTCGCAGTTGACTCGCTATGCGACTCTAAACCTCTCGACTACTGTGTATACGACTACTTCGGATTGGACTACCGACTTTTATAGTACACGGAGTATACGGCAGAGAAGGTTCTGGAACAATCAAGCATATTTCAGCTTCTATCGGCTATATCGCCAAAATTCTTGAAGTTTCTAGTATTATCCATATTGTCGCCAAAGTCGCCACATTTGTCGCCAATCCGTGGGATCACTGATTCCGCATCCGATCAACATCCAACAGAGCTGATCGTTAAACGGTTTTTCCAGTGATTGAACTAACCATGCTGGGTAGTAACATTGCAGATTTAGAACTATTATATTATATATATATACTAATTCCACATCCGATCAGCGTCCAGCAGAGCTGGTCGTTAAATGGTTTTTCCAGTGATTGAACTAACCATGCTGGGTAGTAACATTACATATTTAGAACTATTATATATATATAATTTAATAATAATAATAATTCAACCTAACCTAATGGATTATATTAACTTCCTTATCCAATTTGTATAGTGACCCTCTTAGGGGCTCACCTACTAAAAGTTATTACGGGTGTCCCAGCACCGAGGTTCCCAGGGATCTTTCCTCCCTTCATGCTTACTCTCCCCTACGCCTTCTGCTGTCTGCTTGATCCTTCCTTCTCTCGACAGCAAGCGAGGGAGCTCTCCATGAGAAGCTGTCGCCGCTCTGTTTGCTTCTTGCTTCTCATGGACAGCTAAAAGCCCCATGTGTTGGCCATGCGTGACAACCCATTAGAAGGGTGGTGCACTGTGGTTCTTGGTGTAATAATCGACTGGTAGCTAATCATCAGAGTGGTTAGTCTGCTAGGGATAAAGCGAAGTGATTACTCCATGGCGTTAAGGGTGGTCACTGTCTTCTGGGGTTATTCCCAGCGTATAGGTACCAATTAACTCTAATGTAAGCGCCGAGATTGGAAATGTCCAGAGCAGGTGGCTGCCTTCCCTTGTTGGGTTCCGTGGTGGGCGGTGCCGACGGGCCTGAATCTCATACAATATCGCATCACTCCTCGCAATAAAGGTCCCTTCAGTGGGCGTCACATTGTTTCTACAAATTTTAATTTTGGACAACATTTTGACAGATATTTTGTAATTATCCGATAAAAAGGAAACTTTCCAGACAGTATCTCCATTTTTAGTGCAAAAGGCAATCACAGCTACTGTTGGTGAAGTGAACTCAATTAAAAAGATGAGATCTGGTGATTTGCTAGTAGAGGTCAACATTCGAAAACAAGCCCAAAATATACAAAAACTGAAAGCTGTGAAAACAATTCGAGTCAGTCTCAGTCCTCACCAATCACTAAATACATCCAAAGGTGTCATTACCTGTGGTGAAATTTTCATTCTTCCTGTCGAATTAATCACAGATGAGATGAAATCTCAGGGAGCAATAAATGTAAAACGCATTACCATCAAGAGGAATGGTGAAATAACTAAAACAAATCACCACATTCTGACATTAAAATCGCCTAAATAGCCTGAACATGTCTATGCTGGCTATATCAAGTTGCCTGTTAAACCCTACATCCCGAATATACTCAGATGTTTCAAGTGCCAACGCTTTGGCCACACAAGATTAAATTGCCGTGGAACCGACACTTGCGCGCGGCGCTGAGCAGAAAAAGACCACGATAGCCAGCAATGTGTCGCACCTGAAAAGTGCGTGAACTGCGGTGAAAATCATACGCCATACTCTAGATCCTACCTGCGTTGGTAGCTTAAAAAACAAATCGCATCAATGAAAATTAAAGAAAATAAAATTTATCCCGAGGCTTTCAAGCTCAGACTCCTACTCCCGGTATCACTTATACTTCCGTAGTTCAAAAAACGTTTTGTGCTAATTGTTCATGTGCAAATTGTATTAAACAATCCACACACACACAAAAAAAAGATAATTTTAAAACATCTCATTCAGACACTGAAATCTGCATCAGCTGTAACCCTGAGCTTCCTAAGGAAATTAGAGAGAAACCGAAACGAAAATCAAAAGTCTCGTCACTTACATTAAGATTAGCGAAACGAGGACTTTCTCAAAAAGATCTCCCATTGAGGCTAAAAGCAGAAACGTCAAAAAATTCTGTCGCTCTGGGGCTGGCGACGCAGGGTGTTGTCTATAAGGACTTATCGTCCATCTTTAGTGGCATGCCCAATAGCCCCGATATAAAGTTGAATCGTTCTGTGGATGAAAATGATCTAGGGATGAGTTGCGAAGATTTGGCAACTCCAACAAATGCGCATTAGCCTTCTTCATCAAAATCTCTCTCTTAATGGGTACCTGAGTCTCCTGGAATTGTTGCGGCATTCGGCCCAAACTGTTTGAAATCAAGACCATCATTAACAAGTTTCATCCTGTTTGTATTGGTATCCAAGAAACTTTCTTGACATCCGACATTGCCATTAAATTATGAGGATATAACTGTGTTCAGAAAAATACAGACATTGGAGCTAACTGTTCTGGGAGTGTCTGTATCTTCACATCCAATCTGTATCCAAGCACAGCTCTAAATTTGCATACTTCTCTTCAGCCTGTGGCTGTACAAGTTCATACACGAACGTTGGTCACATTCTGTTCTATATATTTACCGCCTAATGATATAATACGTCAACAAGATCCTGACAACTTAGTGGACCAGCTTACCTCGCCTTTTATTCTGCTAGGAGATTTCAACGGCCACAGTACGTTGTGCGGTTCGTATTACGCATTCCTGTGGGCAGCAGATGGAGCAGTTTATTTCTAACAACTGTCTCTGCTTGCTCAATAGTGAAGAGAAGACTTACTTCCTTGGACCCACACGTACCTTCCATAGTCTTGATCTAACCATATGCTCTCCTGAACTCTTGCCATTGATGACCTTTTCTGTTGAAAAAAATTTATACAATAGTGACCATTTCCCAGTTGTCGTCTCATATGCTGATGGAGGTAATGAGAATGCACGCCCTCACCTTTACCTTTTCCAACGAGCAGACTGGGATGCATTTATGTAATTGGCAGATATCACTCAGGAAATGGTTAGTACATCAAACGTATCGGAAGCAACACAAGATGTCGTTGACACAATAATAAACGCCACAAATGCCACTATTCCAAAGAGTTCCCCACGTTTAAAAAAATTTCGCAGACCATGGTGGAATGAAGCTTGTCGTGACAGTCACAAACAGCAGAAAAAATTATGGAATATCTTTTGAAGGTTCCCAAACAACTGAGAATCTTATTGTTTTTAAAAGAGCCAAAGCGTTAGCTTGCCGCATTCACCGGTATAGCCAAAGCGTTAACTCGCCGCATTCACCGGTATAGCCAAAGAGAATCCTGGATATTCTTTGTTTCTTTTGTTATGTCCAACACCTCTAGTAAAACCTTGTGGAAGAAGGTAAAGGCTGCTAATAGGATTTATACCGAAACTTCTATTCCTGTTTTAAATGAAGGAACTATGGTGCATTATGCCCCATTAGATGTGGCCAATGTTCTAAGTCAAGCATTTGCACAAGTATCCGCAATAGTTTCCTACAGTCGTGCTTTTCTAACAGTTAAGGAGCGCGCGGAACGGTTGCCTTTACATTTTGATGACCGAAATACATCTCCTTATAAACTGTGAGTTTCGGATGTATGAATTGGAAATGGCATTATCTAAAACCCATGACACCAGGACCAGACGGAATCACATATAACATGCTTCGCCATTTGAATGCAACTTCCCTTTCCAATCTGTTACTGCTTTTTAAGAGAATATGGACTGAACAAACGTATGGCGTGAAGCTATTGGCGTGAAACTATTGTGATTCAAGTCTTAAAACCCAGCAAAGATTCATCCAACCCTCTGAATTACAGGTCAATTGCTTTAACAAACTGTAATTGTAAGATATTTGAGCGCATGGTCAATTCTCGCCTTATGTACGAATTGGCGAAACGAGGATATATCTCCCCTTGCAGAGTGGTTTCCGCAGAGGTAGATCTACTATTTATAACCTCGTTTTATTGGAAACCCAGATACGCAACACATTTGTTAGAAGGAACTACCTTGTCTCCATTTTCTTTGACATCGAGATTGAATATGACCGTGCATGGCGCTGTGGTATACTGTCGGCACTTTTTAAATTTGGTTTTAGATCAAACGTACCGATATTTGTACAAAACGTTTCATCACTTCGTACGTTTCGTGTTCGTGTTGGAAATCTTTGCTCAAATAATTTTATACAAGCTGAGGATGTTCCACAGGGAAGTGTTCTCAGCGTGACACTTTTTATAGTTCATTTGCGTCAAATTTTATCTGTCTTACCATCATCTGTCCATGGAACTCTTTATGTGGATGGTCTGCAGATCTCATGACAAGGTAGCAACATGAATCTGATAGAGCGACAATTACAAAATGCAGTTAATAGGATAGTAGCTTGGTGTAACAATGATGGACACGCAATCTCTCCTGAAAAGCGTAAGTGCATTCACTTCTGCCGGAAAAGAATCATTCATCCATATCCGAATATTCATATTCAAAATATATCCGTGGTGAATTAAATACGGTTTTTAGGGGTGATATTTGACAGAAAACTCACCTTCCTTCCGCATATTTTACACCTGCGGAAAAAATGTGAAAAAGCCTTAAACATTTTGAAGGTCCTCTCCAGAACATCTTAGGGAGCCGATCGTACATCCCTACTTCGCAGTTACCAAGCAATTATGCTCTCTCGAATAGATTACGGCTGTGTGGTTTACGGTTCTGCTCGTCCTTCTGTTTTGCCACGGCTGGATACCGCTCACCACTCTGCTTTGCGTATTTGCTCTGGTGCGTTCCGTACTTCTCCGGTGGAAAGCCTCTATGTAATATGTTCACCATCTGTCCCTTTGTTTAAGGCGAAAGAAATTTTCTGCTCTATTTTATTTTCAAACTAAATCTGTTTTCAAACATCCCCTGAACCAAATAACACTGCCAGTTGGTCTTCGTCGATTTTATAATGCTCGTCCCTCTCACATCCTCCCATTTTGTGAGAGAGCTAAATTGATTCTGCATGACTGGTGCCTTGAAGATATTCAAATTAAAACTGTTTACTATTTTAGATTCCCAGATATACCGCAGTTCTCCTTTTTGAATTCCTTTACAGGATTTGATAAATACTCAACTGCCCATGTTGTTCTGGAACAACTATTTTTGGTATCATCGTTATCGATATTCTAATTTTACACCTATTTTCACGGATGGCTCGAAATCAGATGGGCATGTTGGTTGTGAAATCGTACTTCCATTTGATACACTGAGCACCTTCTTCACAATTATTGCTCAGTATTTACTGCTGAGTTGGTTGCTCTTTTCTGTGCTCTCAAGAAAATTTCGCTTTCCTCTCAGAGTAAATTTATTATTTACACTGATAGCAACAGTGCATTGGAGGCACTCTCCCATTACCACAATCAACTGCATCCAATATCTGCACAAATTCTGCTCACTTTTTACACCTTGCAAAATGAAGATTTTGGTATCCATTTTTGTTGGGTCCCGAGTCATGTAGGAATTTATGGAAACGAATTTGTGGATTCTGCTGCGAAATCTGCAGTACCATTCTTGAACCAAGAAATTCCATACAGTGATATTAGGAAGAGTTTAATTAACCACATCCATTTTACCTGGCAAAACACATGGGATCAGCAGATACAGAATAAACTCCATTCTGTTTAACCAACTATTGAACTGTGGCCTAATCACCCTATATGTGAGGTTGATGTCAAATTGACTCGTCTCCGTATAGGGCATACTCGCTATACGCATAAACTCCTCATTTTTGGCGAGGCGGCACCAAAGTGCCCTTCATGTCATACAGATTTTAACATAAATAACATTTTAATCGAATGTCCATCTTTTAATTCCTCTCGTTCATACCTTTTTAAGTTATCGCCATTGACTTTGAATAATCTGTTGGATGAGAAATACCATCCAAATATTTTTAAATTTAAAAAAAAAACCGTCGGCTTTTATCATTATATTTAGCTCTTTTTAACCTGATCTTTGACCTTTTAACTGGATTTATTATTTCACTTTTATCTTGTATCAGTGTTTCCCTTAAATATATTTAATATTGTACACACTTCACATTTTTTATTAATGTTATCATTTTAAAGTTGATACCTTCTTTTATATTTTAGCATGTGTGTTTTTATAATTTGCTCTCTGCCTCCACCATTTGCTTGGCGCAGAATAGCCAAATCTGGATCTTGCACCAAAAAACACCAAACAGCAACAACATCGTATAGTGGCATGTTTTAGATATCCAAAATATACCTTAAAGCAATAGAAATGGCGTTATGCCTTTTGTGAAATTTTTTAGTAAATTAATCGGACTGACTAATTTATTACTTACCTTGTGATATATGGAAGAAAATACCAAGTATCTAAGTAGTTTCTTCGGACAATGATATTTCTCTCAAAATCCTGCTCCTCATATGTCGAAATAAATTCCGGTGTTTCCTCTTCTGCACTTCTTCGTTCAGAATTCAGCCTCATTTCTAGGGTAGCGAAAAATCAAAAACTCGGTTTAGAGGCTTGGAATTTGAATACCAGATATATAAAAAATAAAGGCGATGAGTACAAAGCTGCAAGAAACTAAACACTGGTTAGAATGATCCGATATTTTCTTTGAGTAAACGTGAAGCAATGGCAATTAGTTTTGAGAAAAAGTACAAAAATTTATCGACAGACGGCGCTAAGATGTTAATTAAAGATATCCAAATGCTAATTAAAGGATATGACATGTTTTTTGGCACTCTTTATTCAAAGCCCATTCAACATGACAAGGTGATGCCATAGCGAACAGGAAGAAAAATCGGCTTTTAATTGTTCTTGGACCAAAAACCGCAAGAAAAGCAAAAATGAATTCGTTTCTTAATTGTTTTTAGACCAAAAACAGTAGAAAATGCAAAAACTGGTAAAACCATCAAGAAAAGGAAGTCGGCAACGATTTGCTTAAGAAATGTATAATATTCTGAACACCGTTTCCTTCTACGACTGGAAAGCGAAAATAGCATGTTCAGAATACATGCGAATGTGTTGCAAAATATGAGTCACTTAAATTCACAATCGGACACCCGTATACACCATCGTTTAGATCATCCCACAGCTAAAATTTGGAAGGTTTGTTTCAGGGGATCGTGGTGACCAGGTTGTTGGGAAGTGGAAACTGATAATTCTGTCATTTTCACAATCCATATTCAACAACTCTTTAATTGGTTTTGTAAATTTCAGAGAAGCGCCTTAACAAATATGCTATCCACACTTTCGTCTTGTTGCAATACTGGAATCAGTTGGTTACGCAAAAATAGTGGGCCACTAATTATACATGTCTCGAAGAACTAATCTTCTTGATCAAGAACGAACCAAAGATAAATCTTTCTGAAAACCAGCGTAACACAATAATCTTTTGAGCGTGATGAATAAGGGGTTGTATTTGGAATGGATTCTCTCTTGCTCCTATTCTGCAATTTTGGGTAATGACAGAGTCTTGGAGATGCAAAAGATCTTCCTCTGTCTACAGATTGTTCTATGGCCATGCCTTTTCTACTTCCGTACAAACTAGAAATTTCCGGATGAAAGCTGATCTTCCTCTATCTACAGATTGTTCTATGGCCATGCCTTTTCTACTTCCGCACAAACAAGAAATTGCCGGATGAAAGCTCCACGTTTTGGCAGGCCAGTCAAAATCAACTCCTGGTCATGCAAAAATTTGAGTAGACAGCATTACAGGATGTTTCGTAAAATTTTACTAACCGTACTGAGAGGCTATATTAATTTCGAGAAATTTCCCGAACATTGAATATTTCTAAAGCACTCTTAGATTCTTTCTGCGATGCTATAGCCGTTTCTTCCACTGATGTTGAAGTGATTGCTTTCCTCCCTCTGCCACATTTCAGGTCAAGCGAACCACTCATCTGACTACTTTCTCAGACAGAGAATAATAAGAATACACTGAAAGCTAAAGAAATTGTGAAAAAGTGCAGAGCTTATCGCCTCATCTACAGTCTCTCTCTATCTCTGTCTTTGAAGGCCGCGGTGGCCTGGTGGTAAAGTCTCGGTTACGGTACCGGACGGTTTCAGGTTCGAGAACCAATTTTACCGAAGAACCGCCTTGTAAGCGGATCTGGTGAAGGTTAAATCTGTCGGGACCAAATGTGGGTGGTGAGGGGGATGTCAGCTTAGATGTCGTCTTCATTCCTGACCGCGGTTCAAAATTACGAGGTTCGTCTCAAAATAGCTCTGTGTTGCTTTAAAACGGGATGTTAATATAACTAATATCTCTCTTTCAAATCGCATTGAAATTTTCCAAATATGTTTTGAGAGTAACTGATATATTTGAACAGAATTTTATTTTAAATGCTGATATTCTGTATTATCTGCAGAAAAAAATATTTCAAAATGAATTGTTGTTTAATTCGTTTACTTTCCGGTAGGAAATTTAAGTTTGATATATTTCGAGAATGAAAAGTGAAAATACAACTTTAAGGAACAATTTCAAGAGGAGTTGTAATTCTGCAGTTCTGAAGGACGAACCTTTTCGAATATAGGTAATCAGTTTGTGATGTAAATTTGACTCCAGAATAAATACAGTTTTAAAGAACTGCTTTGCGAATTTCTTGATTATCTGCATTTATATTTGATTTTTTGTGAATCATAAAACGCATTTACATTTAAAAATCATGCAAGTAAAATTCTTACTTGTATCGCCATCAGTTTCTATTCGTTCTTGGATTGCTGCTCTCCAGGGAGAAGCTGAAAAAAGAGTGCTTACAGTCAATTCGTTGAACACTTTCTTATACACTTTTGAACGATAGGCAATACTCCGCATTATTATAATTCGCTGCATACACTGTGTAAAAAAAGTAGAAGGAATTTTAATTTTATTGCAGTTATTTTTATAAGAATTATCTTTTAGACCATTCACCGAAAAAAATATTAGTATCATTACCATGATATTCAGAAATAAAGTATAAATGACAACAAAAATGGTTGCTTTCATTTGAAACTGTGCAAAAAAAAGTAGAAGTACAGTTATAAAAAGAAGTTATACAAATATAAGCTGTTTTAGTAAAGAATAATCTTTCCGTTAGCTTTAATGACTTCGAATATTCTGTTTGGAAGCGAATCATAGAAAAATTAGAGTTCTGTTTGACAAAAACTATCCCACGAGGTATTTAATGTCACTCGAAGCTCAGAGAGCGATTCAAACTGCTTCCCACCAGCGTATACTCGACGAACAAGCATTGCCCAGATATTTTTTACTATTTTCAGATTGGGACTTTTAGCTGGCCATATTAAAGCCTGCATATTATTTGTATTGAACCAATTTTTAACTCCATTGGCGGTGTGGATTGAGGCTTCATCTTCTTGAAACATCCAATGTTCTCCTCCTAATTCGGAGAAATAAATCTGTATGCTTCTGTCTGTATGCTTCTGCTTCTGTAAGACAGTCTGTATGCTTCTGTCTACCATTGAGAAAGACCAAACTTGTTCTTCCTCCAAAACCAACTGCTAACAAGACCACCAAACTTCCTCCTTCCATTTGTCTAGTTGAATAATGTTCCGCATTCTTCAGACAATGCCAGCAGTATTGATAAACATCTGGACCATCTAAGTTAAACCTTTTTTCATCTGAAAATATCACATAAGTCCATTCTGTTTTGCATAACATGTGTTCCTTAGCCCAAGAGAAATTATTGTTAATATGTGTTTGTTTCCAATTTGAATGCCTCCGTTTTTTGAAAACGAATCTTTTGGACCTTTGGATGTAGTTGTATACTTTTTGTTTGGACACATGAATTAGTATCCTGCTTGATTTCGAGCTTTTGTAACGCTTCCACTACTCTTTTTAAGCTCAATAGCAAGTTTTCTTTCATCATGAGACGTTGACGTTTTAGGCCTGCCAGTCTTCTTTCTTATTCCGTTTCTGTTTGGATTTTTAATAAAGTTAGAAACTGTATTGGGGCTGATGTACATTATATGAGGTATCTCTCTAATACCTTTACTTTAATTTTTTTACGCAACAACATGATCCTTTTGAAAATCATTTAAGGGTATACCTGTAGGGATTCTGAAATTAGAGCATCAGTAAATTTTTTTTAACAATGTACGTTTTCCTGAGGAAAACTGTTACAAAGCTGTGATGCTGCTTCCTAGCATGGTTGGTTCTATCATTGGAAAGACAGATTTACAGTCATCTGCATTGGATGCTGCCGGATGCCGAGCCAGTGGTCCCAGAGCTTGGCGATAAACTTGGCGACCATTTGGCGGCTTGGAGACTGCGACAAAATGGATAATGCTCGAAACTTTGAGAATTTTGTCGATCCGTCCATTAGGAACAGAAATACACCTGACTGATCTAGAAGCTTCTAGCCCCGCCTCCTGGGAGCTAGAAAAGGACGGCAGTTTCAAGCTGCCGGTAATTGTAGTCAGAGTCGCCGACAAGTAACGAGTCTTCGAGTGGATAGCGAAGAAACAGCAGAGTGCCAACGTTGTGTGGACTTATTGTTGAGTTGTGAGGATCGAGTCCTGTTGTCTACTGTGGAGACTGCGTCGTATATTGTGTGTAATAGTCAGTTGTGAGAAGTAGCGAGTCGGCAGCTAAAACGAGAAAAGACAATGGAGAATTTCAGCCGTTTGGAGAGACCTACGTGAGCGTAGAGTGAATCTACGAGGATCCCCTCTCCTGCTGGATTCTGTCTAGCGGCTTCGTGTGCCGTGGACGATTACTGCTTGTGGGCTACTGTCGTCTATGGTGTGCTGCTGTTCTGTGTTCGTCTCGGCTGTAAATATTTCTCGTCTGTGTATTCGTCGTCTTTGTGTAATCCGTTCTTCATGTAAATAAACGTCGTCGTTCTTTTCTTCTGAGGCCTGCGGATTGTGTTCTCACACCATATACCCACTATCAAAAGAATCCGGAGGTGAAATCTGTAACAATACTTACTCTTCTACTCGTTCACATTCCACCAAATAAAAAAAATCTAGTAGGTGTCCTTCTACTTTTTCTACACACTGTAAATGATATATTCTCATCTTTCTAATTTTAAATAGTGGTAGCTATTTCATTTTTACATGGAAATAAAGAAAACATTGTTAAATAAAACCTTCATAAGAATATATTAGCCAGGATAAAAATATAAAAGAAAATTTATATTTTTAAGTAAACGACAATTCTTCTACTTTTTTTAAGCAGTGTAGATATACTGTGTCGTAGAATGTAAAACGCTTTTTAATTTTACACGTATTAAAAAAAGTACTTACTGATTTCAGCAGCAACTTTTCTTCTTTGTTTGCTGATGGAGGCACATGAAGTAGTTGTAACTAGAATGATCAAGATAAGTCAAATAAAATTATTTGACAGTAAAATTTCGGCAAACATTGACCAGAAATTATACGATTAGCAATTGATTTCTGCAATTAATTACTTCTTGTAATTAATTTCTGATATCATATCGTAAAATAATGTCAAAATATTCATAAATAGATCTATGCATTGTCAAGAATTGTAAACCTAGCTATAGCAGGAATTGTATGACCTTATTTCCACTCTAATCTTGACCCCTAACTAATTTTTACGTTTTTGGACTATTCTTCTATCTACAATTTAAAATATTTTAACGGCCTTAAAAAGAATAATATTTTATGTTACTTGAGTCAATAGAGGAAATATCAAAAATTTTTAAATCTGAACTTTGATACACTCTCTCGATCCTATTAATCATTTTAGCGGAATATTCTGCAAGCTGTAGCATTCAAAAAAAATTCCACTCTACTGCGGTCAAAACGTATCGAGTTATAAAACTTTGAATTTGCTTATATTGAAACAATATATGGTGGAGTTAAGAAATTGTTGTCTTTTGATGGAAGAATTTTCCTAAAGGCGACCTAATCACGTCTTAAATAGCGATATTCGAAATTTTATAACCTAGGCAGCTTTGGTTGCAAAACAGTGAATTTTCATTGAGTAAATCAAGGAGTGAAAAAACAATTTCCTAATTTGATATTTACAAATTAATATCAAATAAAAATATTGAAAAATAATCTGAATTATAAAAAACATGACAATTATATGTAAATGGGATAGCTGTTCTTTCATTATGCAAAATTTTTAAACGTTGATAATTGACTTTATAACAAGTAATTAAAATTATCGGCATTTGAAAATACGATTATCAAAAGTAAATGAGACACCTCTTCTTTGCAATATAAATTTCTATAGCAACACTTTTTTCTATTTTACTTCATTTTTATGTATACGAGATATAGATAAAATATTTCGTCAAAAATTTCGAGATTTTTCGAGAACTCGAGATTTTACCGAATTTCCATGTTTTAGACCTTCATGAGTTCGAAAAATGCATTTTTGGAATTTTGTTTGTCCATCCATTTGTCTGCGACAAGGTAACTCAAAAATACTGTGAATTAGAAGGAAGAAATTTTACACTAAATTTAAATATTTTTATCAAATCTTGAGCAAACCCCATTTGAAGGAAGTCTGTCTGTCTTGTTGTTCGAATATAAGCTAAAATAATAAAACGATAAGCTAAAACTAAAATTATAAAACAAAAAGGGCAAGGAGGCTAAATTTCGACACACAGATTTAAACTTATTAAGAATTTTTCCAAATCCAACCAGAGACTGTAAATCTGGAACATTTAGAAACAGGCAAACGCTATAAGATAAAAACGCAGTGACTTAAATTTGGTATGCGATTTTGTGCCTGCACTTTTTGGTTGCTCTTTGTCAAACTTCGACTTCAATCGATTGGGAAAAAAGCCTTTAAATCACAAACATCGGTTTTCGGATATTATTAACCTCATACCTAGGATGAATCTTCAAAAATCACGCCAAGTTAGATTCTGTAAAAATGTTTGATTTTCGCCAAAAGTACGCTATGCATCGTTATAAAAACCCAATCGATTTTAAATTATTGTATGCCAATACCATGCGTCTTATTTCTGCGTTTATGCATCTCTGTCTTACCCAAGAACCAAAAGTTTTCATAAGGGTCGAGAAAGTTTTGAAGAGACCAATCCCACTCGTTTATTCTTAAGCGTCATCTGGCGTTTATATTTGGAGCGAATTCTTTTAATTAGCTAAATGTCTTTTCCTTCCTTTATTGAAGCATTCACAATTTTTTTATGAATAATTTCAACTGTAAGCGTATCTGAATAGGTGAACTTCAATGATAGCACTATAGAGGGGGATTCAAATTAAAGTTTGGGAAGCCCTGGTGAGAGAACCAGTCTACGCAACGCCTTCATACTTGGAGGAGCAATGTGAAAGCAAAGCAATACTTTCAAGCAATGTGAAATTGATTGGTGCAATAAATTCGCATAAAAAAGGCCGCTAGGTGAAATGTAGCGATGCTATAGGTTTTAGGAAATGAATATGAAACATGAAACTAACAATAAAGGACAAAATACGATATAAAAATGTAATAAATTTTGCTACATAACAAAAAAATTCGTTACTACAGAAATCTTAAGAGGAGAGTAACAAACGAAACACAGCAAAAACAGCAAACAGAAGTTTCACAGTTGGCTTTCACTGTGCCTACCTTGCTTCAGGGTTAACATGTCACACCATGTTATAACATGATTCCCAACGGCAATGTAACAGAGTTCGACTTTACGTACATGGAAGAAGACCTGGTTCTTCGAATCTGTTAGATTTCCTATGTTTCCTCGCTAAACTTTATATTTTCGGTAACAACACAGCCAAAAATCACTAGGGGGTTAAGTCAGATGAATGTGGAGACCATCTTGTAGGAAATGCATGACTGATAATGTGATCCTCCGTAAAATGACATAGCAATTTTTAAGCCACATTTCTATGTGAGGAGGCACTATCTTTTCAAAATATTGTTGTAGTGAGGCATCCACGTTGCTGGAGCTCTGGAATGTGAAAAGTTTGCAACATATCCCGATAACGTGCTGTGGTTACGAAACAGCTTGTTGGTTCCCTGCGGAGTGATTTCCTTAAAGAAAACTGGCCCAATCAAAAAGGCTGCAGTGAAATCGATCCAAACAGTAAAATGCGATGAAGGCAAGGGCATTTGTTGAACCTGGCGAGGATTCGTGGCCTAAGAATGCTCGGAACCTGTACGCCCTTTATCTGTTACAAACCCCCTTTTGTTCGCTTACTAAGCAAAGTTTGTTCTCCAGAGCAGCTCGCATTGTCGGATATTTGAATTTTCATCTATCCAGTGAAATTTCTGCATTAGTAATGCAATAATGGTATTTATCACAGATACCTCGTTTTTGGTCATTTATTACTGGTATCATGTTTCATATTCATTACGTTAAATTGATAGCAGCCTCAAATTTCAGCCAGTGGCCTTTTTCTATTGAACTAGTCAATTTCTCATTGTCTGAAATGTATATTCTCTAAATATAAAGGCGTTATGTCGGCTAGTTTTCTTACCAAGACGTCCCAAGCAGAGATACTTTAATTTGACTCATTCTATATATTTCTTAAAAATTACTTTTAAGTTATTAAGGAAAATTTACGATAAATGATAATGAGAATAATTCACCTCTTGAATTCGAGTTGTATTTATTTGTAGCAATCACAATACCCGCTTTGTGAAGAACAACATCTGTCGTGAGACCACCACCAGGTCCACAACCAGGATCACGCTCGCTCATTGTTTCAAATATCTGCAACAGAAAGTGCTTTACTGAATAAAGTTAACAGAATTTCATTATTTCCTAAAAAGTAGGCGAAAAAACCCATTAATAAACAGGAATTTCAAAATAAAACTGTAAACAAATTTTGTCAGAAATTTACTTAGATAACAGAGTTTTTAATAACAATAAGATGCGTTTTAACTGTTCGTAAGTATATAGTAACTCTCTTTCTTACGATAGATCATAATTTCTATATAGGATTTCATCGAAGTCTTATTTTTTATAATTTTGAAATTATGTCGACATTTTATAGTTTTAAAAAAGATCTGTGCTCAAATAACAGCATGTTTTCCCAAAATCCTATTTATTTCCGTTATTTTTCACTTTTCAACCTTCAATATATTTCATAATTTATAAATATAGCCCTTTCGGGACGGGAGGTCTCTATCCTAGACACACGCACGGGACGGAGCGCACGCGAAAGGAATGATCCCACAAGACGGCGTCGCTAAGCCTAACTTTGTAAAAAAAATCTCAAAAAATAAAATTTAGGTCTTAACATCGAAATTTTTTCTACCTTTTCAGATTATTAGTTCATTCATAATATGAGCACATTATTTCTCCGACAAATAGCTTTCTCTTGCCATAATAAACCGAAACCAAGGTTTTCCGTAATAAAAAGAGAAGTGCGCGAAATGTATCCGAAAGCTACACAAATTAAACATAACTGATAGTTAAACCGAAAAAGACTAGTTACGGTTACAGAGTAATAAAAAAAAAGAATTCAAAGCGAAATCAGAAACGCGAATAATTCTATCAAGTGGAAAGTTACTCAACCCAACTCTGTTTATTTACATTACTCTTACCCCCTTCCCCCTCCCTCGCTACAGCTAATGAGTGAAATATCAAAGGCTCAGTTTGAGCAAACTGAAGGTCAAGGTACTGAAACTATAATTATTTAAAAAGTAATGAAACTGGAAGCCGGTTAGTGGCGTTTAAAAATTGTTCCAATTTAGAAGGTATATATTCATCACTGTCCCATGGGTTCGATTTCCAGAAATGTACGGGTGATACGCCCGGCTGTAAAAGATGTTTACTGGTGATACATACAGTGGTGGCCAAAAGTGTAGATATTTTTTGAAAGTTACATGTTTTTCAACTTTGCGTGCTTGTAGAATATATTAATTTTTACTTAAATACAAATGTTTACATACCAAATTTAAGGTAATTTAATGTAGAATTTAATAACAAAAATCAATTATAGATTCAATAAATTATCTTTTATTGGATGGACGTTTTTTTCGTACAAGAATTTTCAAACGTCGCCACAAATTTTTAAATTGGATTGAGATCAGTGCTGTTTCCTGGCCATGGTATACATCTATGCCTTTATTTTGAAACCATGCTTTGCATACTTTTGCTGTGTGGCATGGAGCTGAATCCTGCTGAAAAATAAATGGTGCTTTGTTGGGGAAGAAATCCCTGATCGAAGGTATCAATTTTGGTTCCAGGACAATTTCGATGTATTTTTTGCTATTCGGGATGCCATCAATCACTTGAATTCGGCCCACACCATCTGCAGACATACATGCCCAAATCATGGCATTTGTTGTTGTTTTTATAGTTGCTTCAATGCAATCAGGATGAAGCGCTTCACCTACTCTACGTCTCACGTATTTTCTACCATCACTACCAAAGAGAGATATTTTAGTCTCATTGCTCCAGATTACTTGCTTCCGTTGATTTTCTGACCATTTAATGTGTTCTTTTGCCCACTTAACTCGTTTTTCGAGTTGCTTTTGATTTAAATATGGTTTTTTCCTTGGAATTCTAGCTTGTAGTCCAAATCCTGATAACCGT
Source organism: Argiope aurantia (assembly GCA_026543865.1). Taxonomy (NCBI): domain Eukaryota; kingdom Metazoa; phylum Arthropoda; class Arachnida; order Araneae; family Araneidae; genus Argiope; species Argiope aurantia. The sequence goes on along the minus strand of JAPMOR010076215.1, from coordinate 34,533 downwards.
CTTCTTTTTATTCTTGAACTTACTGCAATACCCGCTGCATTCATTTCACATCGAATGGTATGTGATGAAATTTTTCTATCTTGAAGGCATAGCCTTTTAATTTTTCTATCGGCAGTAGCAATTATGCATTTTTTTCTGCCTGATTTGGCCTTATTTTCCACTGATTTTTTTTATAACGTAAACAGAACTTTCGTACAACAGAACAAGTCACTAAACCACCAATTTGTCTTGCAATTTCAGAATAAGAGAGGCCATTTTCTCTCAATATGACAATTCGGCTTCTTTTTGTAGATGTCTCATCAGTTCTTCTTGTTGGTGTTGTTTGTTTAAAATTAGTTTAATTAAAAAAAGCACTTAAAATATTCAAAAACAGCAATACTCAAACAGCAACCAAAACAGCAACCACAAGAATAACTCTTTTACCATCCAAATAACCTAAATTATAGTTACAGACATTTGATGGGTCCTCAGAATAGTGTTTGTGATTGGCTAGTACGCTTTTATTACAAAACACGTCATTATTCAAAACGATTTGTGTTTTGATTCATGTTTTTTGTTCTACTAAAATGAACGTAACTGTTTGTAATATAGATATTGTAATACTGTTATGGTTATTAAATTTTACATTGAATTACCTTCAATTTAATATCTAAACATTTGTATTTAAGTGAAAATTAATATATTCTACAACACGCAAAGTTAAAAACATGAAACTTTCAAAAAATGTCCACACTTTTGGCCACCACTGTATATATATGTCACGCCTGTCGTGAAAGGGGTAAAAATTATGAAATCTTACAATCAATTTTTTCTGAAATTATAACAAATGATGCTTTTATTTGGAATTAGTTTTTAATTAAAGCTATATATTGTCACGTAGATACTATGGTATAGACCTCAAAGACACACACAAGAGGTAGATCTAAACCAATTTATTAACTGAACTCAGAACTGAGAATACAGTAACTGACAAATCTTCTGCTTTTATACAAGCAGAGAAAGTTCCAGAATACTCTTCTGGGGACAGTAAGAAAAGTCCAGAACACTTGTCTGGTAAACTAAAGAAATATCTAGTATCTTCTGGAACATGAAATAAAGGGAAACCTAAAATCAAGGAATTAAGTATTTACATATACTATTAACCACATTGTCTCTAGCGGGATTCGAACCTAGGTCTCTTGATCACCAGACCAGTGCCATGACCATTCGGCCATGAAGATTCGACTGTTCAATGCGGTATTCGTCCCTCCCATTCGTCTTTCTTCAATGCGGCATTGCTCCCTCCTTAGAAGAACAGCGTCTCTATGTTATGACATTTCGTTGTGTGGCTCTAGCTCTCGATCGAGTCACAGGGCCAGTATAAATTGTAGCGTCTTCACGGTGAGTAGTCTCTTGAGAAATGTCTCTTTCCGGAACCTCCATTATTTTATAAGAATGTTGGTCGTCCCATTCTTCTGGGTCATGGTATGGTTTCATGCGTAAAACGTGGACAACTTCCTTCGGTTTCCGCCTTCTAGAATTAGGATAGAAATCAGCTACGTCATAAGTGACGTCGGACAACCGCCTCAAAACTTGATAAGGGCCAAAGTACCTCTTGAGGAGCTTCTCAGAAAGTCCCTTTTTACGAACTGGAATAAAATTCCACACCAAATCCCCTGGTTCGTATGCCACCATCCGATGTTTGGAGTCATAATGCCGGTGATCTTTCTGTTCAGCCCCGAGAGTTCGTGCACGAGCTAATTGCCTCGATTCTTCTGCTTTATTGATCAGATGACTAACGTAATCGTCTTCTTGGCTGAACTAATTGGGGCAGAGAGGAAACATCGTATCCAACGGCGTTTCAGCTTCTCGCCCATGTAGGAGGTAGAAGGGCGTAAAACCTGTCGTGTCCTGCTTGGCAGTGTTGTAGGCGAATGTGACGAACGGCAATATCTGGTCCCAGTTCTTCTGTTCGACATCAACATACATAGAAAGCATATCTGCTAGCGTTTTGTTGAATCGCTCTGTGAGGCCATTTGTTTGCGGATGATAGGATGTAGTCATTCGATGAGTGATATTGCACAGTCTATTAATATCGGACACCAGCTTGGACTGGAATACTTGCCCACGGTCTGTAATGATAACTCGTGGAGCTCCATGTTTCAGGATCATGTCCTCCAGTAGGAATTTGGCTATTTGTGTATCTTCCACAATCGGTAAAGCTCTGGTGACTGCGTATCGTGTCAAATAATCGGTGCATACTACAATCCATTTGTTGCCGTCGTCAGATTTTGGAAATCGTCCTAGAAGGTCGATTCCGATGCGATGGAAAGGAGCAGCAGCTGGTGGAATAGGCAAAAGGCGACCTGGTTGCTTCTGAGGAATAGATTTTCTCCTTTGACATTCTCGGCATTGCGTCACATATCTTCGAACATTTCTGTACAAACCTGGCCAATGGAATCGCTTTCTTATTCTATCATAAGTCCTGGTGAATCCTAGATATCCGGCGGTAGGGTCATCATGGAGATATTCTAGAATACTGAGCCGTAAATGCTTCGGGATCACTGGTAGAAATTTCTTTCCGGACGGATCAAAATTCTTCTTGTAGAGGACTCCTTCGACTACTTCAAAGTTTCCCAGCCTACTTGTTTTGTCACTTTGTTGGTCTCATATTATTTTTGCCAATACCGGATCTTTCATCTGTTCTTCTGAGAGATTAGTGAATAAAGGGGCACCAATGGAGTCCGCAGACCATGAAGCATCGACATTCAATGGGTTTCTGGACAGACTATCAGCCTCTTCCACTTTTGTACACCACTGATATGTCGTATTCTTGGAGTCGCAGCGCTCATCTAGCGAGTCTTCCAGAGGGATCCTTAAGTCCTGTCAGCCAAAACAGGGAATGATGGTCAGTGATGATCTTGAAAGCCTTTCCAAAGAGATATGGCCGAAACTTAGTTATAGCCCATATGACCGCAAGGTATTCTCTTTCAGTTGTGGAATAGTTCCTCTCAGCCTTCGTCAAAGTACGCGAGGCATAAGCTATTACCTTTTCCTTCCCATCTTGTATTTGAACTAATACTGCGCCGATTCCGTATCCACTCGCGTCGGTGTGAAGTTCCGTTGGCATAAGCTATTACTTTTTCCTTCCCATCTTGTATTTGAACTAATACTGCGCCGATTCCGTGAAGTTCGGTTGGTGCAGTTTCGTCATAAAGGCCTAAGACAGGATCGGAAGTAAGATCTTTCTTCAAGGTATTAAAAGCTTCCACTTGTTCAGGTCCCCAACAGAATTTTGTATCCCCCTTCAATAACAACTGTAGAGGTTCGGCTTTATGGTAAAAATCCTTGATAAATCGGCGATTGTAAGAGCAAAGTCCCAGAAAACTTCTGATGTCATGGATATTCCTAGGAACGGGAAGTCACTCACGGCCTTTATTTCTTCTGGGTTCGGTCGTACGCCATCACTGGATACTAGGTGTCCCAAGGTCTTTATCTCTTGTGCTCCAAAGCGACATGTTTTTGGATTAAGGATAAGGCCGGAGTTCTGTATACATTGAAGGACGGTATTCAACCTCTGAAGATGTTCATCGAATGTTTCTGAGAACACCGCAATGTCATATAAATAGCAAAGGCACATTGTCCATTTTAAATGTCGCAGAAGATTATCCATCATCCTTTCAGAAGTTGCAGGAGTATTGCATAAGCCAAATGGCATCACTTTGAACTCGTATAGTACCTCAGGTATAATAAAAGCCGTTTTCTCATGATCAGCTTCATCGAAATTCTATTTGCCAGTAACCGGAGTAGAGATCCATAGACGAAAAATATTTTGCCCCCTTCAGGCAATCCAAGGTGTCGTCAATACGTGGCAATGGATACAAGTCTTTCTTGGTAATTTTGTTGAGTCGGGGATAATCAACACAAAAACGGCAGCTTCCATCTTTTTTCCTGACCAAGACGACTGGAGATGACCATGGGCTTCTGTATGGCGACGGTGATCTATACCGGCGTGTCGGTGATCGTCCTCGTGATGGGCTGGGAGACAAATTTCGGACTGCTGGTCGGCTGTATTCGTCGGTATGGCGTCCCTCACTCGACGGCTGACGGTCTTAATCTCTCCTATTAGCACGATATGTCTCAAAAATAGCTTTGCGATCTCGGCAGTATCGAACTACATGACAAGGGCGGCCACAATGGAAACAGACGGATCTTCGATCAGGGGTGCGCCAGAAATCTGTCTTCCTCTGTGGTTGCTGTGCTACTGCTACGGGCATAGGTCATCTGGCAACGTCAGCATAGAAAGGTTGGCGTCTTGGTTTGACCTTTTTCCACTTTGGTGTTGTCTGACACAAAGGAGGCAAAGCATTTTCCACTTTCTCTTGAACTATGTCTTCAATGCCATTGTCTTGGAGTCCGGGATCGACTACTGGAGATATGAGGCGCTGGACCTCCTCACGCACTATTTGACGTACTAGTGATACCAGATCCAGTTGTTGGTCAATTGTAGCCATTGGTACCACATTTAGGAGCCTTTCAAATTTCCTACCCCGGATCCTCCTTTGCTGCATCTCTTCGATCTTTCTGCACCATTTAATAAAGTTCTCTGTAGTGGTTATTTCTTTCGTCAGTAGTCGTCAAAAGTCGCCAGACTTACGTGACCCGCAACCAAAGCCGTCAGACTGACTTGAGGCAGCAAACCCAAAAGTCGTCAGACTTACGTGATGCAGCAACCCAAAAGCCGTCAGACTCACTTGGCGCATCAGCACCCACAAAACGCTCGCCATAACGCTTGACGCTATTCAACTGGGTACCGGCCCATTTAGACATTAGCTAATAACTCAATACATCACCACTCAACAGCCATATCGTTCGTCTCACCTCCGACTCACTGGAGGAGAGTACTGTGGTGAATAGCATATAAGCCAGTTAACAACTCTTCTACCCGAACGATCGTTTTGCTAAAATTGTTTAGTTACTGGACTGCTAACCACGAGGTCCCAAGTTCTATCCTGCGCACATCTCAATACTATGGTATAGAACTCAAAGACACACACAAGAGATAGAGCTAAACCAATTTATTAACTGAACTCAGAACTGAGAATACTGTAACTGACAAATCTTTTGCTTTTATACAAGCAGAGAAAGTTCCAGAATACTCTTCTGGGGACAGTAAGAAAAGTCCAGAACACTTGTCTGGTAAACTAAAGAAATGTCCAGTATTTTCTGGAATATGAAATAAAGGAAAACATAAAATCAAGGAATTAAGTATTTACATATACTATTAATCGCATTGTCTCTAGAGGGATTCGAACCCAGGTCTCTTGATCACGAGACCAGTGCCATGACCATTCGGCCATGGAAATTCGACTGTCTTTCTGCAATGCGGCAATATTTTTCCCAATAATTGAAGTTCTAAAAGTGTAATTTGCTTGGTTCTATTATAATTTGCTTTATCGTTATTATATTTTCTTTAAATTTTGATTATTATCTACACTTGAGGAATCGAAATTTGTTTTTAACTAACTACCTTCGTATACCGGCTTGTTCGTTTGGTATATTCGATGCATTTAATTATAATTATCCCTCTTAAACAATTACAGTTACTACAAAAACAGCTTGCAATTAATATTGATATAGAAAAACTTTTCCCAGACATATAGCATTAGAATTGAATGAAAAATTTCCCTTAACATCTAATTACATATGATTCTTTACTGTATAACACCTTGTCTTTTTATTCCTTATTAAAAATATGCACTACATTCCGAAAATGGCGTCACTTAGTTTACTTCCATCGTGTAAGCATGCTCTAGTTTTTTTAAGTTTATTTTAACGTCCCGTTTTAAAGAAACACTAGGATTACTTTGGGACGGACTTCGAAATTTTGAACCGCCGTCAGATGACGAGGACGGTACCTGAGCCGACACCCCATTTCCAAGCTTGCACACCACACCAGCAGGAGGACGTTTGGCCTGGACGGATTTAACGTGCAACAGACCCACTCCCACGACGGTTCTTAGGTGAAATCGAATCACGAACTTGAAGCCCACCGGTTTCGAAGCTGAGACCTTACCACCAAGTCACCGCGGCCGTTCACGTAAGCATTATGAGCTACAAGGAAGAACGGGCTAATAGAAAGTAAATCGCAAATGATATAATTCAACATATCTAATATATTTGCTAATTTATTCAAATTTGGTTTGTTTAAAGATTCCGTACTCGCAAAAAATTATTGAAAATGCATTACGACATTGTTAAAAATTATTAAAAGATTTGTAGAATTTTTATTAATTGGCTTTTAAAGATGGAACTCATAAATGCAGTTAAATATTTGCAGGGACAAAGAACACCGTTCGAATTTCCTGCAACAATAACAAGTATTTTTGAAAATTATGCATGAAAAATATGAAAACAATTATCAAAATTAAGAGAGAAAGAAAGGGCAAAGCGATTAATTTAGTATCTTACAAGATATAACAGCTAGAATTTTATTTTAGTGTAAGAATATTTCATCATCAAAAATATTTTGGAAAACAATTGCGGAAAATTGTTAAATTTCGCAAGATATTAAATGCATAAAAATAATTATTATTGAAACTAGTTCGCTGGAAATTTTAATTAATTCAAAAATAATTGCAAATGTTTCGAGGATGTGCATTTTCATCCTCGAAAGTATGATCGTGACAAATGAAAGAATTCTAAGCATAACCTCCTGAGTAAGCATGCACCAACAATCTTTCTATAATTTGTACTTCTATTGTATGCATCCCGCCCTTCCTTTAATGTTAATAAATTCTTCGTAATTAATTCTAAAAATAGTTTGTAACAATATCCATTTTATCGCAATAATGAAATTTTAATTGCTTCATCAAATCTTTCAGATCAATATTTTTACCGACATTGGCATTATTAAGAAAATACTAGCAGGCTTCAATAACGAAAGACGGTGACCTTTAATAAACACGAAGGACACGATTACAAAGAGACGACAAATATACAGCCTAGACGTACACAGGAGGACACACAACAGCACACTACAACAAACAGTAGCCCGCAAGTAGTAATAACAATCATAGCAAACAAAGCAGTCAGACAAAACTCAGTAAAAGAAGGGAATCTACGTACCTTCACCCTACGACCTCTCCAAACGTCTGCAATTCATAATTGTCTCCTCGCTTTAGGTAAAGCCAACTGCCGACTCACTACTACACAACTGGCTACTCCACACACGACACGATGCTACTTCAATAAGCGACAGGACTCGGCACACAGCTGAGTTCAGCAATCGTTTAAGCTCCTCACAACGCTTCGCTTGATTGGACTATTCCACCGTTGCCTCGTTATTCTCTCGATAACTCGATACTTGACTACGAACTGCGATTGATTGCAGTTTCAGATTGCCGGCCTTTTATAGTTTCCGAGAGGCTGGTCAAAAAGGTTCTGGATTAATCAGGCGTATCACGATTGCTATTGGCTGAATGACTATAATTCTCGAAGTTTCCAATAATATGTATTTTGTCGCCAAATGGTTGCCAAGTTCTGAGATCACTGATGCGGCACCCGATTAGCACCCAACAGAGCTGATCGTAAAATGATTTTTCCAGTGATTGAACTAACCGAGGCGGGAAGCAGCATTACAGATTTGTAATGATTCGTTTTCTGACAAGGCCATATAGCTTCTATCACAAATTTTTGAGGTACCAGTAGATTATCATCGTATGGCAACAATGCAAGTACCGCAAATTTTACGAGGTGACTTTATATGACGTTGACAGCATGAGAGCAGACAAAAAAAGCTCTAAAAGTTAGTAATAATGTTGTGTGTGTGTGTGTCTGTAAAATCGCGTATTTTCAGGAAAGACACCTATATAGATACACTTAAAAAACAGAATCTCATCTAAATATAAAATTTCACGCAAGTCGTTCGAGTCATTTCCGAGATACACGAAATAAATTTATAGCTATATGCAAAAATTGGTCGTTTAAATTTATAAGGTTAACTGCTTCGCTTTGGTATTCATTTCAAATCAAAATTTTGACTTTCGCTTTTATTAACAGGTGTAAAAGTGTATTGTTTCAAATTTGAAAAGTTGTTTTTTAGAATTTTTTTCAGTACTAACGCAAAAAAGAATAAAGTGTAAAATTAAACGATTTAAAATCTATCTTTAACTTACTTTTGATTTAGTGAGCATATTTTCCTTCGACAATGGATGCATTGCTTCATTTACACCAAAAGGCTGTATCAATGTGCCGTTTGCTCCTGTGACTTTGAATGAACTAAATCTGAATGGTTCTTTAATCTCGAATTGGAAGGATACCTTGAAAAGAAAGTAACCGTTTATAAAACTTTCACCTTTCAGTCTCTGACATAACAAATCAAGCTGTTAATTCAACTTTCAGTCACTGACATAATAAATAAGCTGTTAACTCAACTTTCAGTCACTGGCATAATAAATCAAGCTGATAAAGAAGGTTTTAATGAATTTACTTTCATTAGTACATTTAGGCTACAGAATACCTTTTATTAAATGATTTTTGGAGGTCGTAATATTAAAGCAAAAATTATTTTTTGCGGTTACATCAATAATAGACGGATAAAAAAATTATCAATTTAGTAAGAAGAATTATTTTAAAAATTAAAATTTTTTAAAGTTTTTAAACGTTTTTATAGAATAAAGAAAATTTAGTTAAATCATATAATTTATATATCTTGGATAATTGAAAATAAAATTATGACATTGAATCCATTGCTCTTTGCTCAGTTTAAATAATATTTTTTTTTTATATAAATGTTAAAAAAATATGACAGATCTAAAAATGTCAAATTTTATATCTGTTTGAAAAAAGTCAGAATTCTGAGACTTAAATCGATGGTCATTTTTATTGAACATTCTTATAAAACTACAGGCAAATAAATTTTAAAATTTAATTTTGTACAGAATAGGGCTTTTACGAAATAGAAATTTTTTTATCAACAACAACAAAAAAACCCTACAAAGATGCATTATAATTTAAAAATTTAATAATGGATAAGATAAAAATTTAATAATGGATATAAAGCTACACTTTTTATTATGATTTTTCCAAATTATAAAATGCAAAAAAATACTAATTTTATAATTCGGTGTGATTGGATAGATGTTTTCGCATTCAAAGTATTATGTTTTTTTGCATAATATCAATAACGCTGGTTATGAAAATAACAGATAAGAAAGTTTAACCTAAATAAAGCATTTTCATAAAAATTCTGAATAAAATACAATCCTAGATACAGCCATACTCAAATTTTTATTTTTATACAAATCATTCAACACATTTCTTGGAAAAATGCAAATTTTTAAAGACGTACTTCATCCAGAGTTGCAAAACAAATTTGCAAAATAACCACAAATGCTCCCCGAAACTTTCTCGCATACTCGACAATAAAGATATTTCTATGGTGAAAAGTTGTTTCTTAATGTTTGAACAGGTTTCTTTATAAAACCCTTAACATTTTGTTTTTTAGTATATTTTTTGAGAAGTTACACTGACTTTTATATTTGCATTTAAATACATTTTACTGCTGTTAAATTTAAATTGCAATTAAATACATCTATAGATGCTATTTTCTCAAATACAGATTATAACAGAATTTTCATAGGAAAAACTTCATAAATTAAAATCTAAAGCCTATTTTTTATTCAAATTTGGTATAATAATTTCTCAATGTGTTCTTCAAAAGTAATCTATTCATTTAGAAATAATTTATGACGGTTTTAGTGCTTCATAATGTGAAAAAAATAAAAAATCCCACTTTATTCTTCAGTCAAACGTCAATATTTAAAGAATGGGTAGAAATGCATCTTATTTTTTATTTCAGGAGCTAGATGACATATTTTTTAAGCTATGAGCAAAATTGTAAGAAAATTATTTGATAAACTTCTAAATTAGACAATTTTTGCTTTATATCCCTTTTTAGCCAAAAAAAAAATTTTTTTCGATTATGACCAAAAAATTAGACTGAAAACATTTTGGCATTTAACTGGTATATTTTGGTTTCATATTTGTCTTTATAAATCGGTTTTATGCAAATATTAAAACATATAACGGTTTTCGAATGTTTTTCAAAAAAATTCATCCCGAACGTAGTCACATACTTTAAAATTGCAGACCTTAAGTAAGAAGGCCTTGAAGAGCCTGTGTTGGTGAACGATTGGTAAGAAATATAGATCTTTGCTGTGATGCTAGTATTTTTATTGAATCTATCACAGAACTAAGTTGAAATCCGGTGGTGTAGTGGTAGTGCTTAAAGCTCCCAACGCACGTCCGAAACCCGATCCTCGGGCTGGGCAAGGTCGACTCATCCCTTCAGTGGGTCCCTAAACTGGAGGACCAAGTATGCTTGGGAACTAAACACTGGAGGTTCCGCCTTAGGCTGACCACCTAACTAGGACATATGCCTTGTAGCTCAGGGCTCTCGGTCAAGAAAGCATATATGGGCACTGTAAGCCCTGGCTCACATGGGCTGTCGTTCGTGCCACTGAGTTTAGCTTATCACGGAACTCCGCATTGAATGCCTTTTTTTGCCGGCCGATTGACACCAAAATTTGACACAAAACTACAGCTATAGCCACAAGATAACGTACCAAATTTCATTGATTTAAATCATTACGTTTATGAGTTACTGCGTTTAGTTGTATGTGAAAATACGAAATGACAGACGGTCAACAGCATGGATTTGGTTCATATTTGAAATCTATATCTTAGATGATAAATCTGTGTGCCAAATTTTATCAACCTAGCTCTTTTTTTGTTCTATAGTTATTACGTCATTTGCATTCAAAACGCCTGTTAGACAGATATCCTTAGAACGATTTGTATTCAAAATTTGACAGATATTATAAATTTGATCGTAGTGTTATTTGAAATTTCAGCTGTCTAGTTCAAAGCGTCTTTGAATAATCTTTCTCGCAGGCACACCGAAGACAGACAGACGTAAATACGTTTTCAGATTCCGGGAGGTCTGATTCAGATTCCGTGGAGGTTCATGAAAATTTGGAGTTTTAATATTTTTACGATTACGATACTTCGTATATGAGAAAAGTATAAAAATGATTAAATATCGAAACTTTATAATATCTTG
>JAPMOR010076195.1:284083-316537 GCA_026543865.1 Argiope aurantia | reverse complement strand
TTTTTTTTGGTACATTCTTAAAAACAAAAAAAGACATTTATAATACCAAACGCAATAATGGACAATTTCAGAATAAATATATAATGCATTCATTATTTGAAGTTTATTATTAATCAATGCTTTTTTAATCAAGTAATTAAACATTGAGTTTCCAAACATTTATCTTTGGTATTTTTAGTCAATTTAAAATCTCGTATATTTAGTCAATTTAAAATCTCATGATCTATTAGCGTTTTTTTTAAATAAATGACAATCTTTCCTATCGTTGTTTTTCAAATTATTTATCAAATTATTTTTGCAGTTATTGTTACGTTTTGGTATATAAATATTCATGGCATTATCTAATTCCACGCACATTCGTTTGTGTAAACTAGAGAAATGCGAAGCAGATGCGATGAAATTGATATTTTTTACTAAAAAATTAAAAAACGTTTTTTAAAAATGTATGTTTACATAAAATGTCACTTCTAAATATTTTATTTAAAGCCTTCAGAATACAATCAAATTCCAGATCATGGCAATGAAAAATGAGCGTTTTGAAATTGAGTCTAAAAAAGCACTTCAGTTTTAAAATATAGCACCAATTCCAACTATCAGAATTTTATTCTGATCGCCAGAAATCCAAATTAGAAAATAGAATAGAAATCACTCTGTTCCTCTAAACCTTAAACTTCTCAATTTCTTAATCAGTTGAAGCGAAAAAAGTCAGAGAAAAAAATTGAGTTGAATTGAATTAGCGATTTAAAAGGAAGGAGTGAACTCCAAAAAATTTTTCGGGCATCTAAAAAAGATTCCATTTTTATAATCTATTGTTTCATTCAACAAAATTTTAAATGAGATTACTTTATATCCATGGTTTTATTAATGATTCACATTCCTTTATATACAGCTATAAACAACTATTTATTGATAATTATTCCCAAAAACTAAAAGATACGTACACTGAAACAAAAGTTCTAATATCAAAAAAATATAATAAAGTAAGGGAAAAACAGAGATATAAATACAAAACTAATTCATACAGAAAATATGTACTACAAATAAGGTAAATGATGCAAAAATAACAGTTTTAAAAATATGAAAATATGCGGAATGTTAACAAAATTCATCCTGCAATAAAAATGAAAATATAAATGCCAACCAATGAAATTCTCTTTCCTAACGCCCATCTAATAGCAATTAGAGATAAAACGTATCATTTGAAATGTTTTTTTACTTAAAGAATATTTCCCTGGAGTGACCTTTCAAGGAAGAATACTAAATTTGCTGTATGACCTAAAAAAATTTATCTTGATCGCTTGGAAGGTTATATAAAATAAGAAAAAAAGGAAGAAAGGCATTTTTCCGCTCCGGAACTTTAAGAGATGCTTTAACAGTTTTGGACTGAAGTCATCATATTGCATTAAATTTATGGAAGAGATGTCTTCTTCAATCTAAAATATTTTTCTTCAACGATATATAAAAATATATTAAAACAGAAATAGTATATAAATATTGTTTTTATAAATGAATTTAATAATATAAATAAGTAAATTAATATAATTAATAAACAAATATATTATATATATAAATATAAATTAAATTAAAATAAAATATTGAATTTTTAATGGCTTTCTGAAAAGATTTTTTTTTTTCCTTTTTCTGAATCGTATACCAATACGAAGTTGTTTGGCATAGAACGCTGTCAACACCAAAGAAAATACATCAATCCAAGGTCAAAATATAACTTATGTTTTCAAGTTATTTTATCATCGAGGGGCCCTCGGATAAAAATGCAGATCCCCAATCACTTAAGATTTATTTCATTTTAGTTTTAACAATAATTATCTATTGAAAGAAAGATTTTACATATGGGGGTAACAACATGAAGATAGTTATTTTTAAAAATCCATCTTAGTCAAAAAAAACCCATTCAGTATCATATAGTGCATATTCAGATTTATTTTCTCAATAATAAAATGAAAAATAAAGGATTATCTTTGAAGATTTCTGATAATAGTCAATGTATGATTACACACAGTAGCGAATCTTAATTCATCATTCCTCAGTCTATTATAAATTTTAATTTTATACTGAATCTGAATTTTATGATAATGAATTTAATTATTTTTTCTTCATTATTGATACATTATAATGTCACATTTACTTAATTTTTTTTTACTTTAATACTTCTCTTCTAAAAGGAAAAGAAAATTATAATTAAATTCTTTACAAATGCTCATTTAAAATTTTATGAATGGCAAATGATTCAAGCTTGCCTTTTCATCAAGTGGAATCAAATAAATGAACTCAATTGTTGTCTCTTCCTCAGGTCTGGAGTCACATCCGCACCCCAGTCGGCGTGCTCATCGGCATGTTGAGTCAGTTCTGCCTTCTTCCTCTGGCCGCCTTCACCATCATCGTCGTGCTCAAGCTCGACCCTCTCTACGCGACGGGCATGCTCGTGCTTGCTTGCAGTCCCGGGGGGGTCACTTCCAACATATTCTCATACTTCTGCGACGGGGACATCTCACTCAGGTGAGTCATTTATTTAGCAAATATATATAGATAGATAGATAGATATACACAGATTAACAAGAAATCAGCGGAAGCAAAACTTTAAGGCAGTCTGAAATGAAATATTTTGTTTGCAGTTTTTTAAGAAACTTCAAAGCTTGTCAAACATTTTCCAACTTACTCCTAATCCTTATTCTAAGTCAGAATTAAAATAATCTTAGATAAATGTGTAGATATCCACAAGGCTCTATTTTGTAATCGAATTTGGAAAAAGTGCATTGACATCTCAAACAAATAATTAAATTAAAACAGGTATCTAGGACTCAGTGTACTCCAATCCTGCTGATCAAAATTAAGGCCCATAAATATACAATAAATGCTATACATAATATAAAATTCCCCATCTATGTAATTCAAACTAGTTTTTTTTTTTTTTTTGTCTTTTAATTATCATAGATGCAAAAATAAGATATTTTTAGAAAATGGGGAAAAATTAAAGAATTTAAAAATGCAAAAATCTTATATTTTTGAAGATTTTAGGAACTCTAAATCGTCACAAATCAAGATACGGTATAATTAAAGTGTTATTAATAGTAATTATATATTGCCGATAAATGATGCATTATTGCGGATCATGCAACTAATTGATGCATCTCTTTGATATTTTGCATCTCACGTACTTTCAAGAAATATCTCGTTATCTACCAGTCATCGTTTGGGCAAAATATCACCCGAAAATAAACCTTTCTTCCATTGTATAAGATGAGGAAAATGAAATGCCACTCCATCCGTAAATGAATGCATATATCGTATGTAAGGTCAGCTCCAGAATTCTAGAATTCCTTTATTATTGATTGCTAATTACATAAAGCATTTATTTTTTTCCGACGGAATGCAAGAAAAAAACAGGACAGCACTCAGAAGTAATACCCGCCTCAATTAATTAGCCTTGATCATCTGCACAATTATAGCGATACGTGCCGCCATTAATTAAATCACAGGCCACCTATCATCTGAAGTCCATGCACGAATGAACAGCAGTTTTTGCCCTCGTGTTTACATAAGCTGAATATTTACTGCTAGGTTTTTTTTTTCTTCCACATGAAATGAAACGTGTTAAGTATTCAATAGGATTTGAAGGATTTCGACTTCGTTTGATTCCAAGGATTCCTTATTACGTATAGAAATATTCAGTCGTAAAATGAACTTCTCTAGTAATTTTTTTTAAACTTAAAATTGTAAATGCCACTTCCATTATGCAATTAAGTCGTGCACCTTCCAAAATAAGCAATGAATTATTTGAAATAAGATTAATATTTACTATCCTATATTCTGTAACATTATCTATTCAAAAAATATTATCTTTTTTTTCACCGTTTCATTTTTTAAAGCGCTTTTAATATTGAGTAAACTTATATAATATGTCTAATACTTTTTATTTAACAATTTATGTCTAATTTTCAAATATTCTTTTTTATACACTGAAAATTATTATTTATTTTTTTCATATTTCATGCCTTACAATTAATATTACTACTGGGGCCGTGTAGGAAACTTTAATATATATAATCGAATATTCAATCCTTTCGATTTCTCGACAGATTATGTAGTTTATCGTCAAATGAAAAGCCGAAATCAGGATGAAAGACCCCCTTGATACTTGTTTCCATGTCTCAGTTAGAAATCGAAAATTGAAATATACAACAGGATGAAACAAATTATTATTCTAACGCATTATTACATAGCTTAAGTTTTTCTTTTAAAAAATCTTTTGAAGATAAATTGTATAGTATAAAAAATAATATTTATTGCAATGAAACAATAGGATATACATATTTAAAAACAGTACGACTTCATTTTCATATAAAATGAAAGTTAAGCTACAGTTTTTCCCAAAAACATTTTATTTTTATCAAATTGAAAAAAAAAATCAATAAAATGCCAGTAATAATTTGTGGAATGTTTTTTTAATTATAATTCCTTCACATAACATCTCCGAAAAAGAACATTTTCTTAAACTTGTTGAGAATGCTAAATAAGCATAAATTGGTACGGCAGATGTATTGATGTCTACTAAATAACGATTATTTCTAAACCCTGTGATCGTTATTTCTCTCACATCGTCAGTCAAGATTTTCAATTACCTCCATTATCAGTTTCGCTTGTTTCTTGATATTTTAATTCCAAATTCAATCATTACACTGGTACTTAACAAATGAACCGACTGTATACAGGTTTTCCTTGACAGCTTTTAATTCCGGGAGTTGGCTCTGGGTGTGGTGGGAATTTTTAATCACGGAAAAAAAATGGGGTTTCGGTTTTTCACGAAGTGTCATTGAGAGACAGGAAAAAAAATCCAAGTTGACATTCTTTAAAAAGTTTGGATACTTTTATATCAATTTCAATGTTTGTTTGCTTTTTATTTTGTGTGGAAATTTTACCATTATTCCTAAAAATTACAATGACAAAAAGAAAAATTTGTTCTTGCATAATACTTTGTGAGACTAGAATATTTTAAATGAATAATTTTCTGACCTATTAAAATTATTGAATTTTTAAACTGAATTTGTTTTGGGATGGACCTTTTGGATGAAAAAGTTAAAAAAGGTCAAATCAAATTTTTAAATGGAAATTTAGCTTAGTTTAGTTATATTAACTTCCTGTTTTAAACAACACTGGGCCTATTTTGGGACGGACCTCGTAATTTTGAGTCGTGGTCAGATGACGAGGACGGCGCTTGAGTCGTTATTTATTGTAAAAATTTATTACTAATATAGCATCAGACTATTTGGGTCCAATATTCTAAATAACCAAAATTATTTTAATATTATCATCTTCTATCTTCTTTTTAAGTTTAAGTCTGTTTTCCCCTTTTGTTATTCATGAATTAAAATAAATATCAATCTTAATAGTGTTCCGTTATCGAAGCATTTTTCTTATTATGTCCAGATCTTATATTTAATCTTCCTCAAAATTTCAGTGTTTTTTTTTTTTTTTAAGCATTTCATTTCTTGGATAACAACGCGGCAAAAAAATTTCTACTTGAACAAGTAAATTCTTTGGAACACGATTTTGTATCGCATTATATGTGGATTGGGGTATTATCACGCGAACGATTCTTAAGCAAACTTGAAGAGAATAGCCCCCAAAATCTGATTTCATGCATTCCGCAAGAGCAACAGGCAATTTACTTTTTATAAAGAAAAGTTTGCCCCTGCAATACCGCCCTTTTAGAAAAGCCTAACATGTCGCAAAATATATGTGATGAGCAACACTCTTTCTTTTTTCGGTTCGATAAGGACTTCATACTAGGCCTTTGGCACTTCTAATAATCATAGAGGTTAAAAAAGAGGATTTTAAAGAGATAAAAATACAGAGAATTTGAAAATGCAATCATCTCAAACTGTCATTTTTTTTCTTCTAAGTTTTGAGATTCTAGCAGCTCTTAATTTCTGCCTGTTTTAATAAACCGATCTAAAATATCGGAATATGTTTTAATAATAAAAATTATATGTTATTTTTAGATATATATCTATCTAAAAATGCTGATTCAGTAATTACAAATTGCAATAAAAATGCTATAATTCTTCCCGTAAGAGGTTCAGTATTATGTAACTGAAAATCTTAAATTTATAAATAATGTCTGTAGTAAAATTAATATAAAATTTTATTAAAAGTAAATCTAAGCAATTATAAATAAAGTTGTTCATCTCATTTTGAGCAAAGATTCGGTGATAGATTGTTCTTTTTTCGGATGGCCCTTTGGACGACATGCAAAAAAAGACTTTGCTTTCATTATCTTTTAGATTATGAATATCTTTTTTTAGTTATGATTTGTTGTTGTCAGTTTAGTTTATATTATGAGTTAGAGTTTATTTTTATTTTTTTATTTCAACACAATGCTCTTATATGAGCTTGTAAAATTTTCTTTCAGTGAAGTTTATTCTCTTGAAAGTACACCGAATATTAAAACACTCACTTGAAGAATCCAACAAATCGATGAATATTTCATCATATGTCAATGACAATCAAACAAAGGCAATCTGTACTTATCTCATTAACATATGTTTATTTAAAATTCAATAGTTTTTCTAGTTAAACCAATCATTAGCACATTTCAATCCGAGGGCACCTATAATAATTACATAACCATATTTGATAGTTATGACACTTAATGAAACGCTCAGCAGTTTCTATTTTTCGACACAAACGATTAAGAAACGAAAAATAATAAATAAAAATTTGAACATTAGAGATGTTTAGAAATATCAAAACATTTTTTTCTAGTTTTTGTTTGAAAAAATAAACGGGAATCGCGGTTCTTTTATATGTAGAGCGTAACGCCGCGCGTTTCGCATTTCTTGAAAAGTTCGATTTCGAAACAACTGTGCGGGGAACTTGAACTACTTATAAGAACGTGACTAAAAATATCGTTTTCTTCTTGATTGCTGATTCGTAAGATGAGATAAATGTTTCTGAGGATTAACAGATTTAAATTTCGTTGTTTTTGTTATTAACTTAGTGGAATTCCCGAATCAATGTCATTCTTTTTGTTTTCAATTAATTTCATAAATTAATGTTGTTGATTTTTACTGTGAGCAATGAATTAAAGTATCTAAATAACCTCACTGAAACAAATTTTAAATATTGATTTTAGAATGTTGCTAGGCCAAAATTCGTTACGGCAATTTGAACCTGCTCTTAGTCATTATATTATGAAAAACAAAGTAATTACCTCTCAAAATGAATCCAAAAGAAAAACACGTGTGCGTTTTCAATAAAAGTTTCACACTTAAAAATAAATGAAGTTCATACAAAATCATAATAAAAGAAGAAAGAAAGCGAAACAAACAAGAATGGGAAATTGTATCCTCACAAAACTTGCTAATGAGAATAAGATTTTACAATTTAATTCTTTACAATTTAATTCTTTACAATTTAATTCACTTTAATTCTTTCTTCGTTATTTCCTATTATAATAATATTTCACACAATGACTTTAATTGAATCAAACTGTTATGGGTGTTCGAAAAGTTAAGACAGCTGAAAACAGTTTATGTATATATATTTTTGTTTGAAACAATATTCAGTGTATAATTTACTAAAATTATTTTAAAAAGTAGAATAATCTGAAATAAGTGTGGGAAAATTTTTGTTTATTTCAAAATACTGTGAAATAAAAAAATCGCTTAAAGTGTAAATTAAATTAGTTTACGTTGTGAAAGCATTTATTACGCTACAAAAATATTTTTTAAAGAAAACAAATCTGCCCCTCCCTCCTCCAAAAAAAAACTTTTACAAATAAAAAAAATCATTTCCTTGTAGAAATTTAAAAAAAATAATCAAAAATTCTTCCTTGTTGCAATATTTTTTGTAATTTGCTTATCTTTCTCATACTTTAATGATTCATGCCAATCAAGACAATGATATATTGTTTTTTTAAACGAATTATTTAAAAAATTTAATTGTCTTCAAAATGGAAATAAAATGTACTTATTTTCAAAATAAATTTTATAAGGTTTACAGGTTAAGAAATAGACAAACAATGATTTGCATATTTCTTAACTTATGAAAATTTTCGCGTGTCGTTGAGCAATTTAATGCTTTTTTTTATTTGGTTACGCAATAACTTTCATTTGAAATGATCAAGGACAAGTCGAAGTGATTCACTGAATTGAAACGAATTACCTGAAATTGATGCAAAAAAATTAAACTGAAATGGAAATGCATAAATGCTACATTCGATTGCGGGGTATTTTATTAATGTATGAAGAGTTAACTTGTTTCGAGAAAAGAAAATTCACTTGTGCTGAAGTTTACTGAAAAAAGGAATTATACTACAATTTTAGTTAACCTTAAGATGGAAAAAAAAATTCTTAATTCATTTATAAGAAAAATTAATAGCTTTAGACGCATATTTTCACTGCGTCCAAGCGTATCTTTGCCTTAGGAAATTCTGAAGAAAGAGGGAGGTCATAGTGCTTTTAGATTTATAAAATCAACAATCTAAGCTTACAAATTTTTGAAAGGAATATTATTATTGAATTTTTTGAAAAAATGAAAGCTATTTCTTATTCAATTAATAAAAGAGTTACATTTTTGATTTGGTTTGGTTATATTAACGTCCCGTTTTGAAGCAACACTAGGGCTATTTTTGGACGAACCTCGTAATTTTGAACCACGGTCAGATTTAACGTGCAACTGACCCCCTTACACGACGGTTCTTCGGTGGAATCGGGTCAAGAACCTGAAACCTTCCGGTTCCGAAGCCGAGACCCTACCACCAGGCCACCGCGGCAATCAGTTACATTTTTGGAACATTTAACAAATACCATTCCAACATAAACTGGTTTTATTCTTCAACTGCAAGAGAGCAGAAATTTGGATTTCTGATAATTGACATTTTACTTAACTCTCCTACAATTACATAAAAACACAGTCCTTTTAGAATTGGAATCAAATAGTCAAATAGTGTCCTTTTAATAGTGTCCTTCCAAAAACATATCTAATCCTTCAGAGAATTCAGTTAACCAATGATATTATTTACATAATAATAATCAAAAATCAAAAAATGAGATATCGTTGGAAAATCATTTTAAAGTCTGTTCATTTTATTAACACAAAAGGCACCGGCTATGGCGTTGTACGAGACTCTTTGATATTTCCATTCGAAAAGTGAGTTCAAGGTCAGAGATTTACACCTCACTTAAAGAATGTTAGAAGTATTATCATCTTCAAATGCTCATTAGTGCAGACAATTGGCTCATACAGGATTTCCTATGTGGGATTTTATGGACCACGCTTTATTGGAGTCGCGCTGTTGCAAGGAAATCCTACCCTTGGCCTGATTCGCACCAAAAAAAGAACAGAATTTTAATCGCGTACAAAAACGTACCATTTCCTCGCAAATGCGCACAGAGGGGAGAATTGTGTCAAGAACTGTTCCGATCAAGGACATGCCATGTGCAATTTGGGGGGGGGGAGGAATTGTTCGGATAAAATTCTTAGGATAAAAATTAACAAAAATTCGAATGCCATAATTATTATGAAATGATTGTTCGCAGAATGGAAACAGTTGAAAAAAATGGCAAGAGGTGTTTTTACTAAGAACGATTTTGAAGGATTTGAATGAAAGGAGAAAGAATGAAGAAGAATTTTCGAGTGATATTTCCGAATATTTAAGTCATTTGAAAAAAAATCGGAATTAAGATGTAGATGATAACAAATGACTTATTCGCCAAATTAATATTAATAAAAAAATTTAACGGGAAAAAGTTCTTTCAAAACTTAATGAAAAATTTTAAAAATTATAATTTCAGATCACAGTGAAGTGCTCGGGTTTATCTAACTAACATTGAAAAAAAGATCTCTTTCATTTAAAAATTGTTTTGAAATTTCCTGTTGGTTAAAAATTGATTCTTAAATGTACCTATTTGCTTTTAACAAGATGGAGAATAAAATGCGCAGTCCAAAGTGACTACTTTAAATTTCCATATTGTAAGCACATTTTTAAGTCTATGATTTAAATACATTTTTAAGTCTGTAAACATCTCTGTGATTTGCAAAATGTGCCTAACATAATCTGTAATTATTCGAAAAGCTATGAGGTATTAAAATTCTTCGTTGCAGTGGATTTTCTTATTTTAATTAAAAAATAAAGTTACAAATTGGAAAGTCTTGCAAGGGTTATGCTTATCAAATATATTTTTACTTTCCAGCTTAGGATGCTTATAACATGCTTTAGTAGTTGATTTGCTAACTGGTAACTTTAAATTTTGATAGAAATATTTATTATGTTATAAATATTCCAAATTTACTCAGAAGTACTGATGTATAAAAGCAAAGTTTTGTGATAATAAAGCATATAGTTATAAATTTATCCCAAGTAACTAGTGAACAATTATTTCAAGCAAAAATTCAAAACTTTCATTCTTTTTATGAAATGAATGTGGTTAAAATCGAAAGTGAAGATTAAAATAAATATTTGGTTTACTAACCTGACTTGAATTTTAAGACATCCTTTTAAACTTTAAATGCAAATCTTACCAGAAATTACTTTTCTTATTATTTCGACTTCTTTTATTATTATTCATTTATTTTTGTTTATTCAAACATTCATATTTTTCGTACTTGTTTTTAGTGAAAAAGTCAAGCATTTTAAGATTATATTCGCAGGCCATTAAAAAATAAGAATCGGATTCAGATTGAGAAATGAATTCAGTTTTTTTTTTCAGGTATTTAAATGAAAGTACAGTTATCTAAAATTTATAGAAACAAAAAAGTCAAGTTTTTTATAGATTGTGCTGTGATGAATTTTAGCCTAAAAATTAAACAAAAATGATATAACAATAAAGTAATTGTTGCCTGAAATTCAAAATAAAAATCAAATTTAAAAAATTATGACAAATTATAATAATTATCTATATACAGAATATTATATAAAAGAATATAAAATAAAAATTTTCAGGTTTTAATAAGTAAATCTGTAAATTTAAAATTAAATTAAGTTAGAATAAATCCAATTTAGTCTTTAGGCATACATTTAAATTATTATTAAATCAATAATCAGGTAAATATATCATTAAAAAGATGTAACAACAGTTTAAACATACCAAACTAACATTGTATATTGGAACATTATTGTGTTCCAAGAAGTAAAAACAAATTAGAATATGATAAATTGTGAAACTCGTGTAATCATCCTTATTGGAATCACAGCATGCGAAACATTTTAATTATTCTCTAAGACATTTGGGGAGGAGGGGGTGTAGTTAGTAAAGATGTTAGAATTTTTTTAATTCTCAATATAAAAGATATAATCGTACGCTGAAAATGAGACACGTCTATGAAAGAAACTAATTTTTTTTTCAGTTTTAATGTTTCATTTAAAATGAGCAGCCGGAAATCTCCAATAAAAGATTTATTTGCTCTTTTAATTATTCATACTTTATTTATAAGGACTGTCTTTATGCTGTGGAACCACACCCACTTGTTTACGTTTAAACAGCTGCACCCGTCGGAATTAGCTGTTAAATAGCTTTTAAAATTACCAACAAAAATTTTTGGCATTTCAGATACAGAAGAAACTGAATAATAAGAAATTACCTATTGCCTTTTGAGTAATGTTTTCGAAAAAAAAATTACTCTTTTATGATATTTAATCAGATTTAAGTATTTGTCTAAGCATTTCAGATTATTAATGATATTTAATATGATTTTTTAGTAAATTATAACAAAAAAAATGTAACACTAACTTAGTTATTTTATAGAAAAAAAATTAACTTAATAAGCAATTTTTAAATAAAAGAATCATACAAACTGCATCAAATTACTTATAAATTTTCATTGTCTCCAAATTACAAAATTCAAATTGTCGAAATTCATTTTATAAAAATGAAAAAGTGAAAACGCATCGGTAAATTTTAAGTAATTTCACAACTTAATTTATCCATTTGTTGCAGATCAGTGCATGAGTATGTGCATTACAAAATTACAGAAAAAAATATTAGCAAAACAAAACTCTCTTTTTTCTTTCTATTATTTCGGTTTATTCAAAAATCAGGTCAGCAATTAAGAGCACAGATCATTTAATAAGAAATTCGTCATAACCACATAACAAATGAATAGACCTTTTTTTTTTTAAAATATCTGAAATGATTTTTGGACCTTTTCATAAACCAATCTCAAAAGCAAGATTCCAGGTCTTAAGGGATTATTTTAAAAAATAAACTGGAGCAGAATACGAAAGTCAATGCATTGATACAGATAGGATTTATTATTCTGGAATTTACAGTTTACTTTATACTAGAATACTTGCGATAGCTATTTGAAAAAGGACCTTGTAATTTTGAACCGAAGTCAAACGACTAAGTTTACTTCTTAGCCAGCACCTTGTTTTTCGAACTTTCAAGCCATTTTAACAAAAGAATTATTTGACATTTTTTATATATGACTTTCGACTTTGGGGGGAAACGGATCAGGAATTCATGATTCTGCTATCACAAGCCACTTTTTCACAGCAATAATCAGTTCATGTTCTGTCATGTTCATGTTCTGTCATCAGTTCATGTTCTGTCATCGGAAACCGTGCTAAATCTTATTAAAAGTGTTGTATCATAGCTAGATTCCGAAATAAAGAACGACGAATTAAACATTTACAAGCCTGTATTTCACTCAATATCTTATCCTATATCATACATCGGTCCGACAATTGCAAATCAACTTATGGTTTAAATTGTAAATGACAAGAAAATTTTGGAGTCTTGGCACAAATATCCCTTTATCTCTACATTTTCTACCTTTCTGTCACCATTGGTTTGCAAGTTGTTGATTTTCAACATAAACGAATCATGCTCCGTTGTAGATTTTTAATTCGAAAATTAGGAAATAATATAATCATTTTCTCATACTTGACTTATTACTTCTTATAATAAATATATAAAATTAAATTTTCATTAATGGTTCCTTTTTCTTTTGTAAATTCTGAGAAATATGTAATCTGTTGTTATTTAGCACGACAGATCCATTTGACAAGGAGAAGCATTTATATCAAAAGATTATATTAAGAGATATTAGATCAGAAATTACAATGTTAGTGCACGCACGTTCCTTACAAATGTCTATCCATCCGTAATGATATTAAGTAGAGTTCGGAACATTGTAATATAATTATGTTTTAAATTTGATTCATTACGATTTAAGTTAAAGTATATTTCCATATTCAATTCAATATTTTTTTGCATACAAATATCGACTTTTCATTTCACAACCGGGTTAATTACTTCAACGGTTACAAATAGGTACATAGCAGTGTTTAATATGTAAGTTACTCTGAATCCCTTGAACATTCAGCTTTTCATCGGATAATTTTAAATAATTGATAGCAAAAATTGGACAAAAAGAAGAAAATTAGGTTAAACTAAGCCACTAGATATGCAAATATATTGCTTCTACGATCTGGTTATTTACTTGTTTCGACATGAGGTTTTTCCTTTTTAATGTAGGTAATGAATAGTCTAGATGCTTGTAGCAATCACTGGTATTTCGGCAGCTTATTTACATGAAAGGTTTATGTTTCTGTGTTAAATTAGAAGTTTAAGAAACCCGAACGGCATCGATGTCCATGATTTTTACTGTAATCGATTGTTATGCAACTGCTGTTTCAAATTCCAGATTTTATAATACCATCAATCACTAAAGGTA
The DNA here is from genome assembly GCA_026543865.1 of Argiope aurantia. Taxonomy (NCBI): domain Eukaryota; kingdom Metazoa; phylum Arthropoda; class Arachnida; order Araneae; family Araneidae; genus Argiope; species Argiope aurantia. The sequence continues at coordinate 302,839 of JAPMOR010076195.1, read as the reverse complement.
AAAATGAAGGTTAAACGAATGTACAAAGCGGCTTTATTTTGCCAAACCAATATGCTGTAATTTCCTTTCTTTTTACTGCTAAAGCAAATATTTATTTGATTTCAAGGTGCTAACTTCAGCTTTTTAAGATTTTTTTTTTTGAAAAATTGTAGATAGCATTGAAGAGTAATATTAATAGATTGGCGTTTGTTGATATCAGAAATGTTTATTTCCTTGGAAAATGCCAAATAATAATTTCCTTAAATTCCTTCAATTGACGTAATTAAAGAAAAAAATGATAATTTATTGTATCGTGGTCATACTGACCGCTAGATGAGTTAAATTAGGCTTTTTTTTCTTGTTTTGCATTCAGTCGCTTTCCTTGAAACTAGATAAGAGCCAGATACTTGTTTTTAATGAAATATTCATTTCTCTATTTATAGAATTTCAGCATCCTATTTTTAGAAGTCATATAAATTTATGAGCCATTTTATATCGTCAGTGAGTAATGACGATGATTTGATGTCAAAGAAAAAAAAGAATGATAAAGATAAAAATAAAAATAAAAGTATTCCCCATTCAGATGTACATTTTTGCCTTCAACATGCACGACTTTATAATTTCGATTTTTGAAGTTTATATAAATAAGCATTACTTCCCAACATAGTATAAGCTAGAAAATATTTCTTTAATATAAAAATTAATTAAATTCATTTTGGATTAATTATTAAACAAAAGCAAAGCCTACTTTCGGGCTTTTAAAAAGATTAAAGGGCCGATTTAAAAAGACCGATAGATCCCAAATAAGAACTGTTTGATATCAGTATTTGAAAATTTTTAGAATCAATCTTATATATATATATATATATAAAGTTTTTAAATGATAATAAATTTATCTAACATTATACTTCCAATTATGTATTTTTTCAAAATCCATTTTTATATATATATGAGTGAATTGGAATGAATGGTCAGTAAATACCATTCTAAGAGAGTTTAGGAGCATAGATTAACATATTTCAATAATTTAATATTTTGTAATTTAAATTTGCCTGTGGATATCTTTTTTGATAATATTGCCCTTGAAATTGACTAAAGGCTGTCTTTATCTACAGTTCAGGGTCAAGAATAATTATCAAAAAAGAGATCTCTTAAAGCAGTCTCTGACATGTTTCCTACTCATCTTATTGAATCATGGCATTAATCTGTTTGATTTTTTCGACAAGACAGATTACATGATAAAAGGAACTTGTGCACAGTCTATTTAATGTTATTCCAGAACTTTATTTTCATCATGAAATAAAGGCCTTTATTGGTGTCAAATATGTCTATTTCCTTGATTTCTAGTCTTTCATATAAATAAACTTCTAAAAGTATTGTTCGGTCCACTGTGAATTTCAGCTTCGTGAATGACAATTGTAACTGCGAGACCGATTTCACTGAAGATTCAGGGTAATTAAAAGTCTAATATAGAATAATTAATCGTGGATCAAAATTCCTCAACATGGCGCTATAATTTTGAGAACAAGTATCGGTTCAGGTATCAAACTTACATCGACCGCAAAGATAAGATTAACCTGAATAATTATCTAATGATTGTTTAATTATTCAATTAATAAAAGTTTATCAGAAATTTCCATTCAAAAATTCTAATAATTTCAATAATTGCATAAAATTGTTTTGTTTTATTACGTTATGTCCCAATTAAATATACACTAAAAGTTTATTTATTTTATTGTTTCAGTGTCACCATGACAACCTGTTCAACGATAGCAGCTCTAGGTATGATGCCTTTAAATATGTGGGTCTATGGTCAATGGCTGGAGACTGGAGCAGTGACCATCCCTTACAGCAAGATGTCCATCTCCCTTGCTTCAGTAACAGCCCCTGTTGGTGCTGGCATGTTCGTCCGATGGAAGTATCCTAAGGCTGCCCCTTATATCACCAAGGTAACTCTTTTTCACAAGTGTTTCCTCCTCCCTTCTTTTTGTAATTGCTCTGTATTTCCCTTATGAGAAACTCTCATTTAAAATGAATTATGATAGCTTGCATAAATTTAAAGGAAAATCGCGAAATCCTACACTAGGAGAACAATCATGTACAACAAGCAACAAAGCTTTCATCTCAAACATCTTGTGACGTAAGGCCTCTTTTCGTCATTAGTAACACCAGTCTGGCACTGCAAAAGCTCTACAATTAGCCATACCCATACATAATCCTTACAATCTCAATGACCTAAATATTCATTATATATAGAAGAATTGATGAAATTCGCAATGTAATTGTAAGTAATAATCCTCATAATAAGCAATAATTTCTTGCTTAGTGTTATCATTCCATTATAGATCCCTTACGATCTGAAGGAAACAAACCGCGTAAGTGACAGCAAAATCAGTTCATAGTTCAAACACTAGAGCCATTGGAAACTTTTAGTCACAGTAGGGAAGGAAATTATTCCACATGCCATTATGCAAAGTTATAGAGTTTTTGAATATAACTCTAAATTTATTTCATAGAAATTAATGTATTTAAAGAAAATTTAGCTGTGCACATCAATAATAATATTTAGAAGGCATATAGCAAAACTCTATACTTAAATAGAAAATAGATCATTTTTTACAGATCATTTTACAGTAGGAAGGAAAATAATTACATTATTCCACAATGATGCAACTCTTCACCAATTTCTACGCACTTTTCAGATCTCAGATTTCATTCATTTTCAGATCTCAGATTTCATTCATTTTCAGATCTCATTCAGTCTAACAAAATTCCTTTCGAGGTTTTGGATAGTGCATGTTTTCATCTTAATAACATAACATCCAAATTATTCTAAAATGGACATGATATGGTCAAAATGATATGGACAAGATAATAATTATACTGCACACATTTCAATTTTCAATAAATTTCATTTTTCAAATCGTTTGCATAAATTTCATTTTTCATCACATGAATTCTGTTAATCTCAAATAGACTTGAAGAAAATTTTGATTAACTTTTTTTCATTTTTAAAATAGTTTTCTTCAAAATTGTTTCTCATTTAGTATAAAAGTAAAATCAGGTTTGTTTTTTTTATTTTTTTGTACGTTTGAATGAACTTAATTTAAAGTGTTAAATATTACCTATATTTGCAGTAAACCTCTAAATTTTTTTAACTTAGTAAATTTTCTGAAAATATAAATTTTTTTTTAAAAAAATTTGATAAATCAGTCTTTTCCTATATCCTATAGCGTAGATTTCAAAGGGTAAAAAATGACTTTATCCTAGAGGATTCACTCATTATATAGCCTCAAACAAATCCCATAAACAGCTTGAAAAAATTTATTTTCAAAGGCATATCCAGCTGCATTTTTTATGCAGATTCTACGCTCAACAGCAGCCACTCTATAATTATTACTCAATTGACTTTTTTTATGTTTTATCAGTTGCTTTTACACATATTATTTCCGATCAATACTCAATTGATGTCATAAGAGGATACCATTTTATATAACATGCATTACATTTTCTGATTGTTCTATTAATAAAATTTTATTCTATTTATATAAAAAAAATCAATATTACGGATTATTGGTAAAGTATATAAAATGTATCATTTATTCTGAAATAAAATTAAGTATTGCTTTTCAAACGCTACAACAGAAAACCAGTCTAAGTTTAGTAATTTCTAGTGGATTTACATAATGAATTTCATAAGAAAATGTATTATAAATGGAAAATAATTATCTCAAATCATGTTTAGTACAGTTTGGGTTAGATAAGAAATTAATAAGTAAAATAAGACTTATATGAATGGTTCAATTTTTAAATTAAAAATTGTACACTGAATATGATCTACAAGTCAGAAATTAACTATTTTTTACAAAAGTTTTGAAATGTAATCACGTGAATCGGCCTGTCTGATACACGGCTTCTAAAAATAGAGAGGCAATTGAGAATTTTTTTTTATGCTCTTTAAACTTTGTGGAATTTTGGTATAACGTGGACAAAGTAAGTTATTATATGCGCAGCCCTTGATGCAAAAGACCTAATAGACTTAAGTTTTCTCAACTGCATTTATTAAAATTTCTTTAAGGTGAGCGTTCTAAATCATTGGGCCTTCAAACTTTTTCTTATCTCGGAAAAACTTACTGAAATCATATATTTTATAAGGCACATGATCTAAAATTCAAACAATTACTTTTTGTTTCAATAAGAAAAAACAAAGTAAATAAAAATAAATAGAAATAAAGTAAAAATAAATAAATAACAATTTTGATAATATCAATACATATTGCACAATTTTTTAAAGAAATAATAATAATCTGAAAGGTGAATGAACCTTTTGATTTCTATCCGTTTTCTCAAATCGCGCAATCAAAACAGAATCAGATCCCTTGATGCCGCTGTTTGAAATCTTCTGAGATTTTATTCCCGAGAATGAATTTGTAAATTTAACTAGCAATCAAAATTCCAATCTTCTCAATTTTGTTTAGTGAATTTTCCCCAAAAAATTAATCTGATATCTTCTGCCAGATGTAAATGCAAATAAAGCAATGACATTAAATGGTTCTTGAAGCCGTAAAATTATAGACATTATCATTTGAAAATATATTTCTTCTATCTGGCAATCAGTTACGATAAGTGTTTCTCAAAACTGCCACAGCCTTTGAAACTAAATTAACATGCTAATAAGATTATTAAAATCATATAATATGCCAGGTCGTCTGGGCACATATTTTTGGAGCCATTTCAATAGCCTTCAGTCTAAATATCAATTCCCAAGATTTGTGATTAAAAAAACGGAGATGATTTTTTTAAACCGAAATAATTTTCGAGAGTTTCTTTAAAAGTTTTACCTTTTGGATTAAATATACTTTTTATATTACAAATTTTTTAGAAGAAATTAAAAAATTTACTATGGATTTATTTTATTTTTACAGATTTTTTCACAAAATTGTCTTTCTTTCTTTCTGTTTTTTGGATTGTATGAATGTATCAAAATTCATTTGCCGGAAGAAAAAATATCAGCAAAAAGAATATCATATAAAAGCCAACTTCCTTCTTGATAATACGCTTTTTTTTTTATAAAAATACCTCTTTGAAAATAATGTTCCAAGCTAAGATTAATTTGTTGTTTCAATGTGTAATTGCAAGAGGCTGATTCATTTTAAGATTTTTTTCTATGTCGAATCATTTTTATGCAATTTCTTTTAGTTATAAATTACTCCAAAAAAACTAATAAAATCGGAATCGCAAAACATTAAAAGTATTTGTCTCTGACATAATGTAATATATGTGAAATGTCCCCAATTCTTGCAACTGCAAAGTTGCGATTGGTATCATGTCTTCCAAAATTGCTTTAAACAAAATAATCTCTTGTGAAATGTATTTCGAAAGACAGAGCCGCAATCATTTAATAACAAACGAATCTGTAGGAGAATAAATGCATTTACAGATCAAATCTGTATTTCTGTGTCTGAATTGAATAAAATATTTAACAATTAAGAAAAACGGGAAGCAACGAACCTTATCCTTTCGTTTAAGTATTTGTTTATGTTTATTCAAAAATAACAAAACGGAGTTTAATCTAAGCAAGTCTTATTCTTCTTAAATGACATCAGTTAGTGTTTTTGCATTTTTCATCTATTTTTTTCATCCTTTTTCCTATTTCCCACAACCTTGACACAGCAGTTGGTCATTGCCGGCTTTTTCCGATTCATGGATGGCTTGTCAAGCCCAACGGAAAGTGCTCTTTCCCTGCAACACTGTTCTGCATTGCCACACGCTTAGAAGCCTTGCGGATTACTTTTTTTAGTACGTTTCGATTTCACTTTTCCTCGTGCGCCGCGGATTATCTTAAACGCTCATTGTTATTATTCGTTTTGGAAAGGAAATGTCTGGATAGGATATGATATTGAGAATGGAGAAAAAAATATTTTTATATAACGGCTATTCTACTGGAAATATTTCAATATATTCAATATTTTTTTTCTTTTTAGAAACAAGGCCAAAAACAAGAGCGAATTAAATGTTATTAAACTAAAAAAAATTACTAAATTTAAGACTTTTCTGTTTTAATTCATCTATTATATATATTTAAAATGTATGTAACAATGGTAATTTCTCGATAATTATAAAACATATAATTAATTTCAAGATAATAATAAAACATATAATTATAACTTCGTTGAAAATTTCATTCTTACATTGTACATTCTAATATTGCAAACAATTTTCTGGCTACAGTGTGAACATGAACGACTATCGACATTTCTATTCCCTATAATTTTGAAGTAAAACATTACAAATTATTAAATATCCATAATAAAATAACCGATTTTTTTTAAATAAATAATTGCATAAATGCAGTTTCCGCGGCAAATTTTTGGAGCAAATAAAACATTGAAATAGAATGTTTTGAGCATTTGCAGAGCAACAATTATACTGCTTTAACAATTATTCTCATGAATTCATAAAGTGAAGAGACAGGTCTTCGACACACTATTCATGACTCTAATCTGAACAACCCTCAGTTGAATCCTGTGTATTGAGCGAATAGGTTTATGTTCCGCAACACAAATCAAAAAATCTGTATAATTTAGATATTCTCAAAGAGAGTTAACTAATCTACGTAAAATCTCATGTGGCATGTCAAAGTGCAAATATGCTTATCGGGTTGATTTCCATGAAGCATTTCTTGGGAGCGACCGTCATCTTCCTGTGGTTTGTTCGACCTTCCTGTCTCACTTAAACAGATTAATCTGAATGTTTTTCTTTTTGCGTGTGTGCGCGCACTCCTGTAGCTACTTTGTATACAGATGAGAAAGTTTATTTCGAAGAAATCATGATATGAATAATATTTTCAAATATGCTTTGTCATTTTAATAATTATGTACAGCCTGGTACCCCGTTACTACTGAGAAAAGCAATATCAACAGGCTTCGTTGTGATCGACTTGCCATTTTATTACTGTCGGAATAATTATCTCATTGCAAGTCATTGAAACTGAAATTCCTCGGGAGACTGCATATTATATAAAAGATATTATCTATAGTTTTATAGCTAAGAAAAATAGATTTAAGAAATAAGTACATTTCTAGGAAAAAATAACTTCTTAGATATAAATGAACTAAAATATGTTTTTTTCATAGTAAATATTTCAAAATTGAGTAAATTTTCCTCAATTTTTCAGATATAATTATAACAGTGTGGAAATAGGTTTCTTCAATTATTTTGTTTACTTTTGAACACCAAAATATGTATCATAAAAGAATCTTATGCTTAAATAAATATTACGATTTAATTAATAGTGAAGTGAGTGTTTTAATAAAAGAATAAAGGAAAAAATACAAAGCAATTGATAAATAATTTGGATACGAAATTTTTTTATTTTCTGCTTTTATATAGCCTAAAAAGAATAAAGTCTTAGTTACAAACTCAAACTATTTAAGAATTGAAATTTTGGAAAGACAGTTTACCTCAAGAAAAATAATAATTTGCTTCATCCCTAAAGCATTTTTATATTATTTTGCAGTTACTTATTTTTAATTTTGCAGTGTTTTTTTTTTTATTTTGCAGTTATTTATTTTATCAAATGGATGAGCCGTGAACTCATTTTTAAAAAATATTATCGTTACTAAAGCAATAAACAGTATTTTCATTATTTATAGGTTTCGGCATTTAATAACTACGATCAAATTCAAAAATAAGTCTTCTTAAACAAAGAATTTTTCGAATTCAACGTCTAAATTCTTGATCTTTCTCTCACATTCATTAATTCAAATAGTTCAATTTAGGTCGTAAAATTTCTTAAATAACATACATTTCTATTTTGAGATGAACTACAGCATTTTATAAATGTACCTGATTTTTTAAAATGCTTTTAAATCTGCTACTACAAGCAAAAATGAAAATTAATTACATTTTTTAATATTATAGCCTACTAATTACTGAAAATAATGCAAACAGTAGTCACACTTGTTTCCAATTATCCTAATCTTTGCCTATATTATAGTATTCGTTCTAAATTGGTTCTTAAATTGATTATCAATCATTGATGGATTTTGCATGAGATTGCTGGAGTAAATTCATTTTTAGTGTCATGAAGTGGCACTGGGACATCAAAGGGGGGTGGGGGGTGGAGAGGGCTCCCATAATATTGAGATACAAGACGAATGCCCATGGTGCCTATTTGTAAAATCGCGACAAATATTCAATTAACCAATTTTTCCGAATCGGTAGTCTGTGAGAGCCTCTAGAGTGTTCCGCTGGAGGATATGGCAACACATATAAAAAAAGTTAACGAATAAAGGGGTTACCAAAGAAAAATTAAATAATCTAATTTCAAAGATTGAATATAAGATTAAAATAAAATATGAGTACGCTAATCCTGTATCTATTTTTTATTGAGAATTTTTATGAGAATTTATTGTTAACTTTTCTTAAATTTCAACTGTTTTAACCCTCAGACTGCGTAGATGCGATATTTGCAAATTTCAAACATTTTTCAAACAAAATGAATTGATATTATAATATAATATAATATGGATAATAATATGATATAATAAAAAATTTTAATCGTAAAAATAAACACACTAAACTTTGAAAAATTCGAGATGCAATAGAAAATGCACTGATCACCAGCCCCCGGAAATTGTGGCTAAAAGGTAGATGCACTATGAAAATGCTTCAAAGCGCACTCCTGATTTTCAAAAAGTCTCCAGGGCTGATCACAGGACACCCTTAGTCTTGGGGTGTTCCATACCCAGCATCTTGGAAATTTTGACCTCCATGGCGGGAGTTGAAGTGATCTGCACATGGTTCAATTTCTGACTTAGTGGTCCACAGGCTCTCATGGGTTTGGTATTATTGCAATAAAGTTCGTTTCATATTTATAGCTTTTATTCAGTATAATTTTTAAATAATTATGATGGGAGTCAATCGCATAAGATAAATACAAAGAAGCAATAAGGATTTCAAATAATCATGCACACAATTGATTAATACTATTGTTCTATTGGATTTCTATGGTTTTTCGTCCCTTTCAAATGCCATTTATCATTATTTCTGATCTTCTGAAATCCCTAAATTCCTTATTTCCTGAAACTCGGTCAGGGAAACGTCTATTTGTTTAATCTTCTTTCCTAAATTCCTTGATTTCTAATTTGCTATTTCTTTATTAATTAATTTTATTAAGCATCACAACTTTTAAGAAACTATTTTTTTTAGCAAATTACTTTTTGTCTGTTCTGTCGATCTTAAAATTGGCCAGAGCAGGTGAGCCTCTCTTAGGTCTTACTCTGTTTTACTATCAAAATTTATTATATTTTCTATTTATTTTTATTTGACATTTTTTACACGCTTGAATGTCATTCGTTTTTCTCTCTCCATTTTGCTTGACTCCTGAAACTTAATCTAAATGAATGTATGTGCTAAAAGCTCTGTTTAAGGAACTACGCATAATCTTCAATGAAACAAATTATTTTAATCGTGCATTAAGAAAACTCGGGCAATGGATTTGTGGGATTGTCCATCAACTCTGAGAGTTTCGAATGTCAAGTTCAATGTTAAATGGAGACTTGAGCCTTTTTCAAGGATCTAAATGTTTTGAAAACATTTTTAAGTTATTCTGGGCGAAACATTTTTGCGCTGTTCATTTTAAGTCATTTTAGTTTAGCAATTTCTGACAAATTATGTAATATTGATTTTGTTATCGTAGATATAATATAGTTCTTCCATTTATTTCCTTTAATAAAAATTCAAATCAGTCAAATTTGTATAATCAAGGTCATATTTAAAATATTCATTTATATGCAATACTTGATTTTCCTATGTTGTTTTTTTTATATTCCAACATTATTAATATTCTGTATATTTAATAAATGCTTTTATAAATAATAATTATTTCTAAGATTTAAATAAATAATTGCTCCAAACATATACAAAATTTCAAAGCTGAATAACTAATGAAGTAGCACCCACACATGTCACGAAGATTGTTATTAAAAATGGCGACCTATTTTCTAATTGAAGGCCGGAAACAGATGAGTCGCATTATAACACTTTTCCATCATGAAAAATAATCATAATAAACGTATTTTGCTCGACCAATTCCATTTTATTCTTTTTTCTGCCGCAAATACTTTTTTTTTGTGATTTAGGATTGCATGATAAAATGCTTTAAATTTCAAATGATCAAATCCTTCGAATCTGCGAAAAGTCAGGCTATCGTCTGTAATTATTGACCGTTTCCCTTTCAAATTGCAACAGATGTTAATCGCATTATTTACTTTTCAGACCGGCAGCTATGCGGGATTCGCCATCATCTTTATCTGCCAAACCATGGAACTCATCATTTTCCCGGACATCTTTGACGGCATCGGGTGGCAATTTTATACTGCCTTGGTCATCCTACCTTTCGTCGGACTCTCCTTAGGATACGGGCTCGCTTTCCTCTTCAGGCGACCACCACCTGTTCGGAAGACAATAGCCATTGAATGTTCCATTCAGAACATAGGGACGGCACTCACTGTTATATCCTTGTCTTTTCCCATAGAAGTAAGTCTTCAACTATGACTTGTTCGCTTTCTTGATTAGCCCTTAATGACCTAGAGTATCAATTTTGATACCAATCTTTTAAACCGAATGTTCACATTACTATTAGTTTTTTTTATAGGTTGGCTGTACGTATTTTACTGTTGTATAATATTCTTTCCAACGAAATTTAAAAAAATCAAATGTCATTATTGTTTTATTTTATCTATGACATATTACTTGCGCGGCAAAGTGAACAAGTAAACACATTTTACTAAAAGTTTTGTTGAATACAAATTTGATATATTTTCTTTTTCTGAAGAATATAAATACTTTTGAGGTAAGTGAATATATTATTTTCGCTATGATATAATTATTTTTTGCGAGTGCATGTTTTACTTGAAGAAACTAGTGCTATTTTTGTGAGTATCAATTTTGATACTTCAGGCATTCCGCCCTACATAAAACCTACCTACTAATTCTTTGGCTATTTTTCCCTTCATCTAGACCCTCAAGCAAACACAGTAATATTAAAAATAAATCACTTTCGTAAATCAGGCTACTAAGGGTTAAAGCTTTGAGTGGGTGAAGGCAAAGAAAAAAGATTATGGGCTTCATTTTCTTCAATTCAAAAATTTGAAAAGTGATGGGCCCCAATTAATGGGTAAGCTCATTACGGTCAGAGCGGCTATTAAAGTTTTCCACTAAGCGAAACATAAAGACGGGACCTTCGAAAGTCCTTTAAGGGGTGAACCAACCTTCCACACCCCCATAAAAAAAGCCTCTGCCTCAAATGTTGTATAGGTTTAACAAGATCACTTTGGTTAACCATGCTTCCCTTTTATACTTATTATCAGTCGACTCATCGATTTAGCTCATGTGTTAGACAAAGCTCTATAGACTCTATAAGTGCTCTTTTAGACTCTATAAGTGCTCAGATAATAAGTTGATAGCTGAGTTTTCTATCTTGATGATCATCACATGCTTGATTCCTAGACATTACACTGAAGAGAGAAAATAATAGAATTATCCAGAGATGATGATTGAAAAAACAGAATATCTGTATTTCAAAGAAAACTGAATGGAAAGGAAAGGACAATTTTATATTTTTGTTATCTGTTTATCTTTATTTAATTAGGTACAATGAGATGTTATTTACTTGTAATCCAAAGTTTTAAAATCGGATGGTAAAAATAGAGTTAATTTATACTAAGATGACTAATGCTACATTGCTAGAAAATAAAAGATATGAAGCATACTTTAAATGTAAAGAAAGACTTTTAACTTACTTTAGCAAACTTCTTAACTTATGGGCTGATCTTAGTGATAAGCTTTTACTGACTTCAACACAAGTACATAAGCAAAGTATGATTTATACGATAGACTTCGCTAAAAATAGATATACTTTTAATGAAATGAAATTAGCAATAATTTCTGTACAAATTTTACCGATTATCAAGAAACAGCCGTTAATGGGAGTATGAATAACAATTATATTGTCTTTCCTTTTATCATTATCAAGTTTTTAATGATGAATATCGAACATCTATAAAGAACATTTTACATTACTTGATATATCGATTTTAAATTCGTCTGTTATTCCTTTATCAGGAGAATCAACAATACTCCGTCTATGTTCTTTTTGATTCTGTTTTCATTGTACAATATACCAGGAAAAAAGCTAGTCATACAGCGATCAACCGATTCAAAATTTTCCTACTAAGCAGCCGTATTTGAAATTGACCACAGCTTGTTTCTTTCAATGCAGATTTCCTGCCGGAATCAACTCTCATAGTGAAAAAAAAATCGAAATCTGGAATTTTAAATTTAATTCTATCAATATTGAAAGACACCAAATGCCTTTCAATGAAAATACCCGAGGTTTCAGATATCACTGCGAAATTAACTTCCCTTTTCGTTAAGTGTGCTTGATTGAATACCCGTGATTCGTACTTTGTTCCTTAGAGATGCTCGCCCATACTAATTTGGGGACAGGAAAGTTTTCTTTCATAGGATTTCGGAGCATCTATTTTTTCAACAACCTCTTGGAAATCCTCTTTTGTTATCAGTCCCTTAAGAACACAAAATTATATTACGGTTTTTGAGGGGTTAGAGACTTTTTCTTGCCTTTGAAAAAGAAACTCGGACGTGCCTGAATTCGAAAGATCTTAGAAATGAGAGGTTTAAAGCAAGTGTTACCTTCGCGCTTTTCTTTTCATGTCGTTCTAATTTTAGAAATACAGAATCTTAGCCTATTTATTTAAAAGTTTTTAATTATAGCTTATATGCATAACCAGATAGGAGCTTACAATGTTCTGGAGACTAAATATGGCTTTCTTATCTATCATAATTCCATCAATAGAAGTTGACAATTTTGAATTTCTTCACCGTTTCCTTCTATATACTTTTTAATATTAACTTTTATATATGTAGGTATTATTAATTTATGTATGTGCATAATAATATACCATATAAATATTTCAGAAAATGATTTGTAAAAGAAAGGAAATTTTAGCGAATTTAATTGATGATTTTTTTTCTTTCCAGATGCAGAAAAAAGTCCTCGCTTTCCCTTGGTTGTACTCTTTACCCCTCATCACAACCGTGACCGTAAGCTGCGCCTGCTATCAGCTTTATAAACGCACGTGTTTCAAGAATAGCTTCGGTTCTTGTGAGAAGAAATTAAACGGACTGGGAGGTGAGTAAAATAATTGCACATTTCAGCCTCTTCGGGAACGAAAACGTCCAATAAACTAAATAACATTATACCAATAATAAGGGGATAAATTGCGCTAAATTACTGAATGATACATTCAAATTAATTGAAATATTTTGACGGAATTAGAATGCATTACTGACAATCATAATCATACTACATTCAAAACACTTAGGAATTTTTAAAAAAATATTTTTCAAATAAGAATCAATTGAGCCTTTTGTTGAAGAATAAATGAAGAATATTATGTCAAATACTCTCCATTCTGTTCAAATTCGTGCAATGCATGCACGTAGCTCTTGATTATAGAAATTCAAAATTCTCGTCGTGAATGCCTTGTTGTGAAGGCTTATAGGTAATTACTGGTGTAAATATATGTCAAAATATTATCTTCCGATGCTTCCAGAATAAATTTATCCACGTGATCTCATCCCATATGACGTTTTTATCGAGTGAAGAATTTTTTTAAAGGGCAAACAAGTTCAGAAGAAGTGCATCGACAAAGACATTTGAGAAAATGGCAGAATGAAGTCTGTTATCTCCATTCACATCCCTGTATTCGCAATAACGAAAACTGCACAATTGTACAAAATAGATCTTAGAAATAATAGCTTCCATTTCTATTAATTCTTCCATAATAAAATAAATCCTGGAAACTTTTGAACATGATAATATAAAAACACATATAATACCCAAACTATGCAAAATGAAATTTCCAAAATGTTCCTTCATAGTACAAGAATATAACGAGTTTTTCTTTCGCTTTCAGTTGCAGTTCCTATTCCTGTCGTCGAGAAAATTGTGAATGGCAAGCCTGAAGAGATGCAATCCTTCATTCCTCAAGAAAAACTGACAACTGTTTGAGTCCTACTGTTCCTACTATCTGTGATATATTGTTTTTAGAATGCGTGTGTGTTTTGTACAGTTTTTATGCTATTTTAAGTGAACTGACACTATGGGAAGTATTTACACGTCTTCAAAAATGCAGAATATACTGGATGCATTTTATTTTAATTTCAGTGAATGTTTTTGTGAAATTGTATTAAAATAGACAACATATTTCGAAAACTTCTACAAACTCAATGCATGTGAAAAAGCGTGCAATTTAGTTTGTACATAAATTTATGAGACTTAACATGCATTTTCTATTATTCTAGTAAAAACTCACATTAGCTCAGACATAAGGACTTTTTTAAAACTTGAAATCAATGCTTAAAGAATCTGCCGAACTTTATTTCTCTTTAAAATTAATACAATACAATATACAAATATTTTCTGGCTGTAATTTTGGAATTTATTTCATGAAGCAATAGTTTTCTTTCATCAAATAAAAACAAGTTAAGCAGAAATTAATAATTTTAAAATTTGTTAATTCGAAAATAGATTAATGCAAATTTTCCTGTGCAATTATATAAAATTTAGACCTTCTAGGTGAATTAATGAATATTACTTTCACATGTTTGATTCCTTTTATTCAAGTTGAATTGATTTCACTTCTGTTTTTATACAAAAGAATGCCATGTAAATCCATTCCTAAAAGTCATGTAATGGTGGAAATGAAGCGATTTCAATTTTACCTTTTCTTTATTAAAAAATTTCTTATTTCCTTTAAAAATGAGGAACTATTATCATTTTTCTATTTTCTATTATTACCATTTAACAATTAGCCGTCTTTTTCTGAATTTTGGTTGTGACTACTACTTAATGAATACTTCATTTATTTTTAACTAGCATGTATTGGATCTAAGTGTTCAGATACAAATGTTTAATTTTAAGTGGGCTAAATGTATAAAAATGAGATTTTTACCGTTGTTTTCAATCATATTTTGGAAACTTACGCAGAATGAAAACTGTAGATCTTCCTAGTTCTTGTTTTTAGTCTTTGAACCCTCTAGTTACCAAATACTGCAGGCGTATAATTTACACTATTTTTATATCTATATTTTTATGCAATGTACATTTAATAGCGAAGTATTCAATACATACCATATAGTATTTATCATAATCTTGAGGAGGAATAATCAATAGCTAATATAGTTTTAAGTAATATTTTTCCTTACTTTTTTTTATTTAGCCATGCATCGTTTCCGATATTAAAGTATATTTTAGATTTCAAATAGTTAAAATTTAGTTTAGTATTTTTTTATAATATACTGCAGTTTTTTAATTATCTTATGATTTTTTTATGAGCAAACGCATATCTCATTTCATTTGTCTCTTGAATTTTACATTCCTGTGAAGAAAAAAAATGTGGAAATACCCTGCGCTGTAAAATTGGCTTTACTTTTGTGTGTCCGTTTTGTTAATTTATATTTTTGGTAATTAAAAGAAAAAATGACTGTGTGTTTTTATTCATGTGATATTAAAGTAGTATTTAGTTTTAAAAATGTCGTTGTCTTTATTTATGTTCATTTATTATCATTTACAATTTGACATCATGCCTAAAATATAATAAATATTACTGAGACGTAAAACTATTTTGGTAAACAAGAAAGGAAGTTCAAATTATTTTCCGGGAGGTTATAAAAACTCTGGGTTTATTTTTAAAAAAATTATTATTATCAGTGACAAAGATAGTTTTAAATAGGAATACATAAGCGGATTCTGTTTTTTTTTTTTTTTTTTTTTTTTTTTTTTTTTTGGAGGATACGATAGTCTAGAAGTTATCATAACCAATGAGAGTTCATACATTCTACAGAAAGGGTACCTGTGATTATTTTGTAGGTTAAAAGGAATATATAAGAGGTTTTTTCCAGAGTACAATAGTGTAGGTGTTATTTTCATCAATTACAGTACATACATTCTACAGGAAATGGTGGTACACTGGCCAAAAATGTGGATTTTGCAAGATGCGCAAACGGATTTTTTTTTGAGTATATAGGTAGTAATATAATATAAATAATACAGATATTTTTTTATCACCAGTGATCCATCCATCTCTTTTTGTAGATGCATTCTGCAGGAAGAGTTGGGACATGGGTCAGTGACGTTTATTTTGTAAGGTATGTTGGGTTCTAGGGAGGTTCTATGGTTCTCTTCTGGTTTTATGGAGGGTGCATTAGTGCAAATGTTATCATCACCAATGAGTGTTCATAAATTCTATAGGAGTAGTTGGTATATGTACCAATGATATATATATACCAATGCACCCTCCATATGTTACATCTACAATGCTACATCTATGTTACCATTCACAACGCCAATCACTCTGAAACACCGGACGGCTAAGTGCTAAAACAGGACGATACTTTTATGGCACCGATAATTTAACTTAGGCAGAAGATGGCAGCTTTTGCACAGTAATAAAACACTTATTCCCGAACAAATTTATCTATATCGAAATAAATATTTATTGAATTTCTTTAAATAATGCGGGGTTCTGACTCACGGGAATCAAGCAGCGCAGCATCGAACGCATACATTAATGAACCCACGCGACAAAATGACTGCATTCTACATCAGAATCTCAATTTTACAAATTGAAACTAAACATTCAGTTACTCCTTAATCACGTAATAGGTGAGACTGATAAAGAAACTTCCAAGTTAGGTCGTTGCATATAATAATATAATAATAAATTCACTTGAGTCAAGGGGTAAGAAAAAAGCTGTTTGGAGAAAATATATGATAAAGAATATAATTTTCATTTATATCGTATGAAAATATCCTATATTAAAATAGAAGTCTTACATGAAAAAGCTGTTAATGCATTGCGATGACTTTGTAAAATCTAATTACCATATTTGATGGCTCAACGACAATTTGTCACTAGTAAAAAATTTCATATTAAGATAATTTTCTAATTTCTTGTCTTTGAGCTAAAATATATTCTACATTAATGTAAAATATACTCTACTATTATTCCCGGAAAATATAAGCTTTTCAAATGAGTTGAGTCCTTGCCTTTTGCCAAGTTTCCTGTTGACATTTGCTTTTCTAGGGGAATTGGAATGACGGCTTCCACATTAGTTATTTTCTCACTCTTATAAGTTCATTTACTGTCAAATCGTTGCTATGCTAATTAAATGACTTATTGATAATTTTCTTTTTTTTTTCAATTGAATTAATGAGACTGGTCGGTTGGCAAATCTTCATTAAACGAAATATTCAGTTTTAATTTCGACATATTTAAAAAAATGGCTTTTGTATTTCTGCTATCTATATTTCTGTATTTTGGATTTGTATCACATTCTAAAACGGAAAATATTCGAAACAGAGAGGGGGGAAAATGAGAAACAGCGTCACTTCGAGTTCTTGTAAGTTGATATATTCCTGTATCATATTTTCTTTCCCACGAAGTAGAGAAGATATATTGACACCCATGTACTAATTACTTGTATAAAAGCATAAGTAATCGTTGATTGATTTCCTTACTAAACAAGCAAAACTTAAGTATAGTCAAAGTATAATTTAAGCAAGCAATAACGTCCAGTTTTTGAAACGGATATCATCGAAATAAGAAATTATGTTCAAAAAAGGAATAATTGTATTCGAAGACAGACTAGTAATTGCTGATGTAAAATTATATTAAATCACTTTTAAGTTTCAAAAAAGTTTTGCTTGTCAAAGTGTTCAACCTCAGCTCATGTGATGCACATCAAATGTATCGCGTTATTTTAATACCGGTAGGTATTGCGTAGCTTGCAGGAGGAAAGCATAACATTATATTTCAGCCTAAAACACAAGAACCCTCGATGGCATATGTATTGCAGTTAACATTTATCGTATTATATGAACTGATGCCTTTATCGCAACACAACAAGATATTTAAGACTTTTTTTTCCTTTTCATCGAAACTGCTTTTTTAATTTTACGATCATCTTTCATGATCTTAGAGCATAGGAAAGTTCTGGAAGTGCAAGAAATATTTACATATGGATGATAACCATTCTTATAACCATTTTACAATAACTTTATGTCAAAAATTCCACCTAATTGCCTAACATTAAAGCTGTGTTATTTCAGTTGTATTATTTAAATTCTTTTGTGAGTGTGTGTCATGAACCTTTCTAATGCAGACAGTTACATAACCTCATGGCACTGTTAAAAACAAGAATATCCGATTCAACTTTCTTCTAAATGTCACAGTATTCTAGCAGTACTTCTTTTATTCATCCTCTAAACTACATATATATTAAACAGCGCCTTTCTTCCTGAGCTTTCAATAATGGAAGAAAATCACGAAATTGAACATTTGATGAAATAGTGAAAATGATTTAAATTTCAGGGAAACAATATAATCTATTAGGAAAAAAAATACTTTTAAAGAAATTGTTGAATTCAGAAAAAAATTCGCCCGATTATTAAATTGGAATAATTAAAAAGATTTTTTTTTATTTTGAAACGGAGTTAAATTTATTTTGTGTGATAATATTTATAGAAATTATCGCTGAAAAAATGGCAAAGTTCAATTAATTTTTTAATAAAATAAAGTTTTAATTAAAATTTCAACAAAAAAAAAACACTCCGAGGTGCACATTCCCATCTCCCAAGGTATAAATGTGCCAACTTTGGTAACTGTAAGTCAAATGATGTAGCCTGTA